>APFE030260150.1:9831-21211 GCA_000404065.3 Pinus taeda
GGGGGTATGATGGTGCAAGTGATGGTGGGGATAGGGCAATGGGAGGTGGCAGAGGGGGTCGCAGGTATATGCACTGAAGAAAAAATAACATCTGAAAGAAACACAAAGGTTATAGGAATAGAGTCATTATCCGGAGGGGGAGCCGATCCTGCAGCTGATTTGGAGCGCGTACAAGGTGGTGAGGGAGGAGTCTTCTGCAATTTTTTTGGCTTCTGTGTCATCCCTTCCACAGCCTCTGGTGGGGCAAGTCCTTGTTGTTGGTCACTCGTGTTCCGCTCTTCCAAGAGATGATGTTTTACCCCTTGAGAGGTCTCTGATGCCAGCGATGATAGTAGCGGACAATCCTTGTACAGGTGACCCACTTTGTGGCACCTTCTACAACAGAAAGGGACTCCTTCATAGTCAAGGAGTTGTCTATGAGAGAAATGACACCTGTGTAATGTGATTTTTTCTTCAAGTCCCTCCCTCATATCCAAGTGGACCAGAATCCTTGCCATGGTCATGATTCTGGTTTTCTCATAGGACTGGTCATGCTGAAGGTAAGTCCCTAGTGCATCATCGATACATTTGAAAACCTGGGGGGTCTAGAACTACATGGGTAACCCTGGAGTCTAACCCAAATTGGTCCTGCTCCTAGTTGTTCGCGTTCCGGATCAAACAGGGGATCCCATATTTTGAGTAGCACAGGAGCTAACTCAATATGCTAGTAGCGAGAAAGAATCCAGTCCGTGTACTCCTCCCTGTGAAAATGGAGGGCAAACCAACCTCGAGCCAAAATCCTAATAACAGGGAGTTCCTTCAATAGAGAGCCCCATACTTCCATGGTCCATTGTCGAAGGTGCTCCACCGAGTAGTTTCTGTTGCGTACTCGCCCAACAAGAACCTTCCTCGCCGTGTCAACCACATCGCTCGTAGGTACATCTTCACCAAAGGTCAGGTTTATGTTTGAGTCCACTGCTCTGAGGCACCTGCCCTTTTTGGGCTTGTCTATGCGCCAACCCGCGGGGTGCTCCCTTAGTAAACTTCTGCATGCATCCGAGCTACTACGAGGAGTAGACAATGCAGGTCAAGGGTTTGGGATGGGCGAGCTAAAACATCCAGACCGAATTGGTGAGTTAAGGTTTATGTTGTTAGATCCAAGATGAGCGAAAGATTGTGCAGGGTGTGTAGGGTTTGAAGGGCCAGCTAAAGTGAAAGAGTATGAAGGCGCGATAAATGGCATGGAAGGAGGTAGAGATGAGGCTATGGGAGAGTCGAAGGTGGAAGAGGCCTGTAAGCTGGTGCCGAGCAGGTTTAGGGTAGCCGGAGAGAGATGAGGGCATTCCAAGCTGGGGAGGTCTTCAATGTGACAGCAGTCGGGAGTCGTTTTCTAGTGGAGAGGGTGTGTTGTGGCATCAGTTGTGCAATTGTCACCCGATGTGCTTTTGTAGGCATGGGACCAGTGTCAGGTCCAACTTGATGAGCCCAAATCTCTTTTTCGGGCATCGGATCCTCCTCGTAGTCCACGAGGTCCTCTTCAACCATCGCTGACCGAAAGTAAACAGACCTCCGTAATACCAAGGGAGGGTAAAACAAAACTATAGAAACTGAGTTCGCAAATATCGGGCGGAAAGCCAACCATAGCAGACAGCCCATTATGGGTCACGAGGTCAAAACGATTGTTTAGTCAATAGTGTGGTCGGACCTGTGTGATTAACCCCCAGAAAACACCATAGTTTCCACCACGAGGTTACAGGACCAGGTCTCCATTATGACCTAGGGTTTTACCGCCATCGCCAAGGGTTTCAGAGCTCTCCTCAATTGGCTTCCAATTATATGATTGTTATTGTTACAGTAGTTGGATTTGACTGTTATTGAAAAACTAGGGAAAGAAAATGTGGTTGCAGATTTCTTGTCAAGACTAACCTTGCCTACAAGTAATGAGGAGATGGTGAATGATCAACTTCCAAATGAACACTTATTTTCCATCTCGGTGCTTTCTCCTCTTTTTTCTAACATAGCCAAATACTTGGTTGTTGGGAGGTTCCCTCCTAACCTATCATCCAGAGAGAAAATAAATATTGTAAGGAAAAGAGCCCCTTTCAATTGGATTGGGGGAAATATTTTCAGATTGGGACTAGATCATATCTTAAGGAGATGTGTAAGGGAAGAAGAGGTCTTTGACATCCTCTCAGCATGTCATGATGGACCTCGTGGGGGTCATTTTTCCGCTAAGAGGATAGCATTTAAAGTTTTATAAGTTGGTTACTATTGGCCCACTTTACATCAAGATGCAAGGAGATACACCACTAGATGTGATCAATGCCAAATAATGGGAAAACCCACACCCAGGGATGAAATTCCCCTACAATTTCAAGTGGCCTTAGATCTATTTAACAAGTGGGCAATGGATTTCATTGGGCCATTTGATCCACCATCAGGACAGAAGAGGTACATCATTGTGTGCACTAATTACTTGACGAAGTGGGTTGAGACAAAGGCAATTAAAGCAACAACTTAGCAAAAGGTGGTTGATTTTTTAAGATAAAACGTCTTCTACAAGTTTGGGTATTCAAGGGACGTAGTCATCAATCAAGGAGCACAATTCACATCAAATTTGATTGAAGATCTGATGAGGAAACACCATATCAAGAACAAGGCATCCACTTCCTATCACCCTCAATCAAATGGGAAAGTAGAGGTCACAAATAGAGCATTGCAGAACATCATCACCAAGGTTGTTAGTAGCAGCAGGAAAGATTGGGCAAATGCCAGATAGACTAGTAGAGACCACTTGGGCCTACAACACCACTTGGAAAACCACCACTCGATTCATTCCATATGACTTAGTTTATGGGAAGAAGGCTTTTCTTTCTATTGAGTTTTAATATAACATTAAGGATGAAAACTTAGTTTTACTTAGACTTCACTACAACACAAAAAGAAATGCTACTCCAACTTAATGGCTTATATGAGTTCAGGATGCAAGCTCTCCTACACATTGAAGTCATACAAATGCAAATAAAGGTGTGGAATGACAAGCATATCATGGAAGATAATTTTTAAGAAGGATATTGGGCCATGTTATATGATTCTAGGTTTAAATATTTCAAAGTAAATCTAATGACAAGATGGTTGGGTCCATATCTAGTAGAAATGTGTCATGAAAATGGATATGTCCATATCAGAACCATTGATGAGGAAGGCATTCCCTTACTTGTAAATGGTTATAGGTTGAATTTTTATAGGAAACTTTTGTCCAAGGAAGAATTTGTTATTTCAATCAGCAGAGAATTAAATGTGATTGGGAGTTTTAGAGCTTTTAGTCCACAATATTCCTAGAGATTTGAAAAATAAATAAAAATAAGAAGGCCTAGATGAAAACCTTTGTGAGGCATTTGAGGCCAACTCCAAGGTTGAAAACCTCTTTGAGGCATCACAGGAGCAAAAAAAAAGAGAAAAAAAGATAAATAACCTTAGGTTAAAACCTCCTCTAAGGTGCCTAGGGCGGGAATGCAGGTTGAAAACCTCTATAGAGGCAGCCTGCTTGTCTCAAAAAAAAAAGAGAAAAGAGGAATAAAAGAAAGAAACTTACACCATCCCTGCTAACATTTCTCTTCTTTTACAGGATTACACACATTTGGCAGATTTTATGGCTACATGACAAAACATACAACCTATCATCCATCCTTCCATCCATACACCTCATCTCCATACTCTCAACTCATATAACCATATCTTTCCACCATCCAATCAACAAGAAATTTGAATTTCACCTTCGCGTTGTGATGCTTTAAGAAGGACCAATATTGCTACAAGAGTACATGTAATGCTACAGGAGGAGCCTGTGAAGCTACAAGAGGGGGATCAAATGAGAAGAACAACCCAAAAATCCATGATGCCTCTAGGAAATTATAAATGGGGTCTTCCAATGATTTACTCATCCGTCCACTCCATTTCACCAAGACTTGCTCAGAATTTCCACTTTGTCCTACCTCTAAAAAAGCACAAAAGCCATTGTTTTCTATTTCCCCAACATCTACACCACTTCCTCGTGAATTTAACCTTGTCCTCATGGCTTTTCATCATCTCCCTCAACACCATCATGAAAATTGAATACTTCAAGGGAGGATCAAAATACTACTGCAGGGAGAAGACTCCTCCTGCAACAACTTGTGCAGTCACAACAAAAATCCGTGATATATTTTTCCCACCCACAGAAAGCATGATGGAACCTTGTCTGTAGCCAAGAAGGGACACATCATCCTCAGGAAGTTATCCCACCAGCAACATCAAATTGGGCATCAGAGAGGCACCTGCACACATAGAGCAAATTTATTATTCGAGGTATCATCAAGTTATAAAGACATGCATAGGAAACAAGAAAAATAGTCAAATCCCTCTAAGATGATAATGTTATATTGCCCATCTATAGCATGCAACCATATCTAGAAATTCGATCCACAGGTAGGCTCAGGCATGGCAACCCTCAGCTCTTCCCTATGCATAAAATGACTAAAACGTATAATGGTCGAGAGAGGAGTTTTAATAGGTTGGAGGTGGCCAATGTACTTGGCCACCCTGGGCTAGTGAACTTAAGTTTGTGTTAGTCACCCATGCAACATGGAGATGTCAAGTCAAAGTGAGGTGGTGTTCTCGAAGAGTGGGTTGGTAATCATGAGGATAGAGGAAATGATTACAAGGAGTGGGGACGATGGTCCAAAAAAGGAAACTTTTGTATATGCCATGTCACCAGAGTGCTTTGAGCTTTTACCCCGAAGAGAATATTATATATTAGTCTCATCTTCATTTTCACCATCTCTCATTCCAAAAACAGGTAAAGGAAGGATGAGCTATTATATTATACCACCTAGGGTGCCATCAAGAAGTTTCGAACCCTGTCTATAGGTGCTATAGGAGGAAGCTACAGGTAGGCCTAAGATTCTACAAGAGGGTCAAGAAGGAGCTACAGGAGAAATTATAAGGTGAAAAAGGAGCCACAGTGGCTCGAAATTGTCTCAAAACCATCATGCACACACAAAATTGTTTTGATAAGAAGTAAGTGACACCCTCCTTCCTTGTTTTTACATCCATTTGCATGAGAAGTATGCTTGAGATTGATAGTTTGTAACAATCAATTAAGTAGTAGGAGGCATTTCTGGAATTTTTGTGGTTAGAAGAAGAGAAAAGGATTTTGGTTGATATCAATTCTAGCACCCTTCTCCCTCACTACTACCAAGGTATTTAACATTATTCACCACTAAAATTGTTAAAAAAAAAAAATCCACACCTAAGTAGCAGCAAGGAGGGATAGTAGAAGAAATGGGGGGAGGATTTAACAGAAGAGAACCCTCAGACACCAAGAGGATTCACAAACACCCTCTTATAGTGGACATCTTTAGAAGACACCAATGGTTGGGTTTCTTTGAATTGTTAAAGGGGTATGATGATGATCTCACTCATGAATTTTCCATAGAATTACATTCCCGGGGAGAAGACAGTGCCACTACCCCTATTAGAGGGTTGTCCATCTCTTTAACAACCTAAAACCATAAGCATAGTGACTACCTTACCCCTAGAAAATCGGTGGAGAAAAGAAGACAAGGCAATGAGTGTCACAAATAGGAAAAACTTCTTCATTTCGAAAGAGAAGCTTGTAGAATATAATAATGGAGTAAGAAGAGAAAGCCTACCTTACCCTTGGCATGAGGTAGCTTACCATATCCTCAAGTATATATCTTTTGAAGGGATATTCAGTGTGGTTTATAACTACCATTTTAGATTGCTCCATGAGCTGAGATTCAAGGTAGATTTGCCTCTTCCATGAAGACTTAGTGTTCCCCATTTACTCCTATAGTCAGTTATGGAGATGAGTCAGAAGGTGAGGGAAGGAAAGCACCAACACTTAGCTCACCATGGCCTCATAAAGCTAATTTTGATGGATGCTTTGACCCATTTAAGAATCCTTGTCCTATGAACTAGATTTGTGTACATGGACAAGGAAACTTTTATAGAAACCCAAGCTATCACACCTGCAGAAACACCAGCCTCTAGCACTGGAGGTTCAGGTAAAGAAGGAAAAATAGAAGAAGAAGGAGAAAAAATAGAGGAAGGGGAGGTAGCAAAAACAAAAGAAGAGGAAATAAAATTAGAGGAAGAGGAGGTAGCAGAGACAGAGAAAGGAGAAGCATAAATTAAAGAAGAAGAGGAGAAGAAGAAAGTAGAAGGAACAGTAAGCCCAAAGGAGACTTCTAAACCCTAAGAAGCAAAGAAACAACCACATCAAACAATTATATTAAGCCCAAGAGGAGGAAACTAAGAAAAGGTCCCCAGTATTTCAGAACCAGTAAGAGCACTAGAATTAGACATGGGAAACCACAAGCTCCCAAAAAGGCCCCTATAATTATTAATGAATCATCAAGTAAAAAGGAAGAAGTGGGACCTATTGAAGGAAATATTGAGGAGGTAACTCCTCCTAAAACCGAAACCAAGTCACATGTAGCATCTATGGATAGACCCACCACTAGGTCAGTGACCTTCAAGAAACATAGGACACAAGATACCTTTGAGAAAGTAGAAGAGAATCTACCAGAGAGACAGGGTTTGCTACAGGAGAAATAGGGTTTTCTACATGAGAGGTAGATTTTGCTATAGGAGCAACATGGGAAGATACAGGAGCAGAAAAAAGAGCTACAGAAGAAAGAAACCACCTCAAAATCAATTGGAAAGGACCTCAAAGAGATCCAAGAACCTGATCCATATACTAGCTTGGGGTCCTACTACAAATTTATTGGAGGAAGGATTATCCCTGAAAAAATTGCAATCGCACTCCTCTATGAGCCAAAAATAGAGAGAGGTAGAACCCATAGGTGGATGCAAATTTCCAAATCCAAGAATGTGGTAGATTTAGGCCTCATGGAGGATAAATTCATTGAAATGGGTAAGGAATTAAGTGATTTGAGACTAAGGGAGTCTATTACGAAGGAGCAACTACAGGAAGAAAACACAAGGTTGAGAGAGAGGCGACATGAGAAAGAAACACAACTTTCCATTGTTGCAAGTCTCTCTATGGAAGCCCTAAAATGCAGGGAACCATCAAAATCTCATTCTCTCTTCCTCAAAGAAAAATGGTTGCAGTTCCAAATAAAATATCTATCACAATATGGGTCTCTACCTTTTTAGGACTACAAGTAATTTATTGAGTTTTGCCAACAAACTAGTATGGAAGATAGGGAAAAGTTAGTTGAATTTTACATGCACAATTTCACTTTGACATATCTGAATTTTTGGGATCCCAATTCAAGATTGGGAGACATACAGATAATGGATTTATCATCTTGGTTGACTCATGAGGAGACAAGGGATGAGGAAGTGAAAAAGGTAATGAAAAAAGAGGAGAAAGATCCCTTGTATATCAGAGCAAAGCTAGAGATCTCTAAGGCTATCATCAACAAGCATAACATCATCTCCAATGATGCTACATTAGCACCCAAATAAGTTGCACCTAGGAACAAGCCATTTTGCACTTTGAAAACACCTTTAGAATGTTGCAAATAGAAAGTCTGCAAGATTTCGAGATAAGATGGGATGCCTTACCCCACAGTCTACAAGTCAGAGAATATCACTCTCCTGAAAGTCTAAGGAATGCCTTCGAGATAACACCATTATATAAGAGAATCATACATAGGATGAAGATCAGTTGTATATGACTCAAACTAAGTCCACCCTTGTTGTTAGGCTTACAATAAGGAAGAGACCAAATAGAAGAGCAGAAGGAATGGATTGAGATAGAAACAAATGTAGGTTTTTAGTCACAAGAAGGCACACCATCTGAGGTGCCTTGGGATGTCAGAGAGGCCACCAAGGCCATGAAAGATCTTCACATGGATGACTAAGTTTCTCAGAGGGTGATAAACACCTTCAACAGGGGGTTGATAATGAGTCCCATCAATAGGTGTATTTTGAAGATCATCATGCCATCCTTTAGCCTTAAAACTATCATTTTTCTCACATTAATTCACATTTTTTGTTATATTATGCTTAGTAAGAAGAGTAAAAGGTGTTTGTCATAGTATGTGACCTTATGTGGTTTAATTATAGGAAAAAGAAGCATTTTTAGGCATTACTATGCAGGGGTTTGATGGAGACAACTAGGAGATAATCTAGGGGGTTTGTCCGCCTCCTTAACTCCCTAACTCGACCTGAGATCACATAAACCTCTCTGACTAGTTTGAATTCATTGGCAGTTGAGTAACTCCTAGTACAAGTGAAGCTTAAGAGGGACCATATCCATAATTTATGAGATCAAGGAGGGAATCACTCCTATTTTCAAGGGTGTTTCTATCAGCTACCCTTTTGTATAAATAAACAAGATGAAAAGATCATTAGGATTCAATGTTTTAATTCAGCTAGGTGTATTTATTAAGCTCAAATCTTGACATTGTCATTTTCAAATTTTATGTGATGTATGAGACTTTTACTTTCTAATAATGAGAAGTTGGTTATTAAGCTGCATCTAAGTTTGTTTTAGAGGGATGAGATCCTTGGGTTTGGGCCCAACCCAGATGATGTGGTCTCCCTTTTGTACTTGTGTTTTGTTCTTAGTTCCAAGAATTTCATAACTTTCTTTCATTTTAGTAGAGGTTAAGCTATAAAAACCTATTATTGCAAGCTTCTACATCACCTCTCTTGTGGGTGAATGGTTGGAAGGATTCACAATCTCGAGCCAAAAATATTGTGCTTATGATTTCTCGGAAATAGATGAATGTTAGTTGTTCTTCACATTTTATTTCTATAGCTTAGAAGTAAGTTCAATGATCATATTAGTGTTGTGGCATAAAATATATGTTATTCAAATTCAACTCATCTTTTCCATCATAGTTTATATCACTATGTTAATGATCAATGGATGCATGCATATGTCTGGTTGCAGCTCTATGTTGATCTATAGGGGAAGGCACCTCTTTCACCTCCATCTTGTACTAATCAATATTATCTTTTCATCCCTCAATTGTGTCTCCAAAACTTTTTTTCCACACTCACTTTACCTAGTAAGTTTAGGACACCATGAGCATTCATCTTGCTGCAAGATAGACGTATGAGGGGTCCTGGGATTGTCTAGGGGGCTCAACCCAACCTTCCTTCACTCTCTCTAGCCTCCATCCACCTCTTCATGCCCTCAATACATCATCTTCACACTAAAAAGCTTCATGGAACCCCTCCTATAGTATTACAATTCCTCCTATAGAAATACAGGACCTCCTGCAGCAACACCTATAGAAAGCCTATAGCACCACTTTTCTTCACTTTTTTTACTCCCCACTTCAACCTTAGCTCATTCAAGATGAATAATGACCCAAGTTGTGATTTTATGATCAAAGGAAGTTCCTAGACCACTCCAACCATTCCTTTTCCTCACTACAAAACAGAGTAGAATTAGTGTTTTTCAATCACAAATATGATGCAAGTTAAGTTTCTTATTTTCAAGCAAGTGTGAAATAGGTAGATGATACATGAAATTAGGTTGCTATTTTTATGAATTATGCAAGATAGAGTATATTTATTTCTGCAAGTAGGTTATCCTTTTCCTTTCATGATATGATTAATTAACATCTACAAGTTGAGAAAATGGCATTACCACGTTCATAGCTAGAATCAGTTTTCAATTGTGCTTTCATCAGCAAGATTTCACTATAGTTAAATAGGAGGAATGGTCTCTAAACACTTAGATCTAATTTCATGACTAAGGGTGGCATGAGTAGAATCTAACCTATTGTGCATATATCATTGTTACCTCTAAGTTTGTACAAACCCCGAATTGATAATTTGAGTTAAGAAGCCCTTGGGAGTTGCAACATTCTTGGTGTAATACCAGGGCTCACGAGTAGGGACAAAATTAGGATAGGGTATTTTTAGGAGAACGGGGAGTTCATAAATAAATTAATGTTAAACTAATAATGTTAATCTATTATTATTATATTGTGTGATTGTGCAAATCTTTGATTGTGTGGAAGATGGGGTATGTGTGTTGATTTCTCGAATAAATGTTTATGTTAGTTGGAAAGGAAAATAGAAAGCTCTGCACATTAAGTTGTGGAAATATTTTGAAATTAATTTACCAAGAGAAAAACAATAGCTAAATCAATAATGATTTACTATGACGTAGGGTATATGCAACGAATTAAATAGAGCAATACAAATAAATGTCATGCATTGAAATTAATTTTGGTATTTTCGAATTCATCCAAAATTTCTTGTTCTAATGTTCAAAAACTTAAAGAAGGATTGAAATAGTTTGAAATTTGGCTATAAAAGCTATTTTGAACTGATTTTATTCATGAAAAAAAAAACTAAATTACTATCGTCATCCTCAATATCAGAAGCGGTATGGGCTTCATCAACTTCTAGCTCAAGCTGAGAGTGGGAACCTTGGTCGATGGCTATGATGTCATCATCCTCCTCGGCATTGACTTCTTCTATGCGAGCCAAATTATCCAGAAAAAACCTCAACATTTCGTTTTCCAATTGCAATTTATCCATTTTCAATTCCAGTAGTTCCTTTTTCTTATTTAGAAGGTCAAAATGGACTTGTGCTTCAGATTGAATAATTTTATCATTCTTTGATACCAGTGCGATGAGAAATTCCAAAGCACTGAATATTCTAGATAAAGAAGTATTGAGCTCTTACTTTGCAACTCTAGAATCACGCTCCATAAACTTCAATCTGTGTTACATGTGTTAATAAACTTTGCGAATTACAGTTCTAATCCCTAACTCTATGTTTGTAGAGTCGCTCTAGCAATGTAAATATACCATCGATCCAAGATTCCTTATTTTAAGCCTTTTTCTTTTCCATTAATGACGACTTTGATTATGCACAATGTAAACATTCATTTTCTAAAGCATGTGCAGAGGATGGCACATAGGCAAGAAAAAGGGGGTGCAGAAGGAAATTTATGTCATCGACACATAATTAATTTAACTATGAACAAATTTTGAATTAGTATTAATCTATTTCCTTTTGTGAATCTTTCATTGTGCTAAGATTTTACTGTGTGGAGGATGGTTAATGTGCGCAAGAACGAGGCACAGACGGAAAATTAATTTTAAACTATTTTTCATTTAAAACTTTTATAGATTCAGTTGTGCATAATCAATGATGTGTGCAGAATGACATATGTGTGAGATAATGAAGGTGCAGAGGGAACTTTATAACTTTAATTCGTAATGTAATGACATTTCACATTTTTCTTATTAAATATATACAAATTTGTTTAATATGCAGATTGATTAAGGTAAGGATTTTCGAGTTTGCATTTTCTACAATAAAATATTTGATTTGGTTTTCATGCTTTGGACATATTTCATTCTACGGAGTTTTCTCCACACTCAAAACAGCGTT
>APFE030260160.1:0-10349 GCA_000404065.3 Pinus taeda
ATGTGTGGTTTCTAATTTGTAGCAATTAAGGTCAGTTATCTCAAGTTGTTTTGAGTTAAACTAGTTCCAACTGTTGGAGGAACTAGTGGAAGGCCAGTTGTGCAGTGGGACTTTAGTGAAACTCAGTGATCATCCAGTTACCTGATCAGTCATCCCAAAATATCTAGTGCTTGCATACAATTCGAGTTCCCCATTTGTGGTGAAGATCCTAGAGCAATGTAACATCAATTGTAGACTAGTCTTAAGTGTACATGTGTTGCATGCAGTCAGATGATCAACCTTGGCAATTCTGCAATCCATTTTGGAGAAATTCCTATATAATAGGTGCCTAATTTCTCAAGGAATTGCACAAGGAAATAATGGCTCAAGCAGAGGCAAAAATTGACTAAGTCTGGGTCAAAGCTTCCCAGTGAGCAGAGAGATAGGTTATTCACTTGCAAGTTGTGCTAAGTTGAGCAAAGAAATTGTAATAAATCTCTATTCATTAGATTAATGAAGGTAGGCAAAGTGATTTTAGCATATTGCTTTCCCTTGGAAAAATATTGTGTGCATGTGTGCTATTTCTCATTGCATGTTTGTGATTTATGTTCTAAATCATGAATTGAATTTTGCAGAGCAATAGATAAGGTTTGTGTCTTGTGATTTTTATTAAAAATTCACGAGCAGTTTCAAATCTACACCATAATTTCTATATTTTCTCTCTAACTTCCTTCGCATGCATATTCTTGTCTCTTTATCTCCCTTTTCTCCTATTTTCCTTTATTTCTCATATTAAATTTCCATTTATTGTCTTTTTCCTTTGCCAATGCCATTACCAATTTCTATAGTCAATAATAAATCATAAGTGACGCCCACTATAATATTTTCCCCTCAATTCAGCTTGGAATACATGTCCCATGACTTTGGTTTAATTTATTTACATGGAAAAGCAAACCAGGGTTGTTACAAACCCCTCCTCCTTTAGGGAACACCGTCCTCAGTGTTCTATGACACTTTTGACCAACAAAACAATCCGCTTATTGGAGATTTAGAACACAACTCAATCTGGTATTTTCAATGACACACACACACACACATAAAAAAAACTCATTTGTTTCAACCCGCAAGTAAAGAAGGATATAATTCCCACATATGATCAATCGTCTCCCATGTAGCTTCGATGGGCCCAAAGTGCTTCCACTACACCTTAACTTGCTCTATTTCTCGGTTCTGGAGCATGAGGTGTTTCTATTGCAATATGCATTTTGGCTCTGGCTGAAACTCTTCCTCTGGTTCCACCTGCAATATAGGCTAATCAATCACATGACCAACATTATGTACATATTTCTTAAGCAATCAAACATGGAAAACATCATGGAATTTAAATGATGGAGGTAGTGCAAGTTTGTAGGCCATTGGTTCAATCCCCTCAAGGATCTCAAAAGGCCCACAATACTGAGGTGTCAGCTTTGCACATGAACCAATCCTGAAGGATCTCCTCTTGGGCTTACTGCACAAGTACACATGCTACCCAACCTAAAACTCCTTGAATGCTCTATGTTGATTTGCATAACTCTTCTACGTGTCATGTATTGCCTTCAAATTTCTTTTGATAACTAGCATCTCTTGCTCCATCACTACCAACATATCCAGTCCAATCAACACCTTGCTCACTAGATCACTCCATTTGATAGGAGTATTACAAGTCTGCCCATAGATAACCTGAAATGGACTCATCTTCAAGGATCCTTGATACCCATTATTATAAGCAAACTCCAACAGTGCATTATACTCCTCCCATATCCTTTGTTGATGCATGACATACATCCTCAACATATCCTCAAGGATCTTGTTAAGCTTCTATGTTTTTCCATCATTCTACATATGATCAACTATGTTGAAGGCTAACTCTGTCCCCAAACCTGCAAACAGTGCCTTCCAAAACATGAAAGTGAACTTGACATCTCTATCTGATATAATATTCTTGGGAACTCCATGCAACCTCACTATCTCCCTGATGAAGATTAGAGCTACCTCACTAGCTAAATTAGTAGACTTCACTGCAATGAAGTGAGCTACCTTACTCAACCTATCAACCACAACCATGATGGAATCACGTTGTCTCAATTTCCTAGGAAATCTTGTAATGAAGTCCATGGAAATGACATCCCATCTCCATTCTGGAATCATAATAGGTTGCAACAAACCAATATGATTCTTGCATTCAACTTTCACCTGCTGATAGTAAAAACACTTAGCAACAACTCAACCACCTCTTTCTTTAGATTCGACCAATAGTAGAACTTCTTGATAACTATCAAAGTCTTCTGGTATCCTGGATGTCTTGGACACGACTTGACGTGAAACTCTCTCAAAATTAGCTTCTTCAACTCAATGTTATCTGGCACATAAATGCTACTCTTGAATCTAACCAAGCCATATGTTCTAAGGTGATACTTTTCATCCATATCACCTTCACCTTATTGCTACAATCTTTGCTTCAGTTGTTTGTACTTCTCATCATGTTATCTTGCGTGAAAGATTTACTTCTGTAAATCTGTCCCATAAGAGCTCACAACTGAAATATGATTCATCTGCACTCTTCTGCAAAGAGCATCGGTAACTTTGTTTTCTTTGCCTTTCATGTACCTAATCTCTAATTCAAACTTGCTGAGATTTGCCAACAATCTAGCTTGCCTTGCATTCAGATTAGGTTGGTCAAACAAGTACCTAGTGCATTGTGATCACTCATTAAGACAAACCTCCTTCCAAGGAGATAATGTCTCCATGTCTTTAATGCATGGATGGTAGCTTCCAACTCAAGATCATGAGTCACATAGTTTTTATCGTGCTCATTAAGATTCCTTGATTCATAGCAAACCACATGCCCTTCCTACAATAGGACTCCAATAAGCCCTTCCTTGCAAGCATTTATACAAACCAAAAACTCCTTATTAGGATTTGTAATCTTCAAAACTGGAGCTTTAGTAAGAAAATGCTTCAGTTGATCAAAACTAGCTTGACACTCATATGTCTGTTCAAACTTCTTCCCTTCCTCTACAAATATGTGAGAGAATAGCCAATCTTAGAGAATCTCCTGATGAACTACCTGTAATAATCGGATAGTCCCATGAATGATCTAACTTCATCCACATTCCTCAAAGTTGGCCACTCCATGATAGCTTTAATATTTTCTAGATCCACTATTATCCCCTCCTTGGAAACTACATGTCCCAAGTAATGAATATGAGTCTGAAAGAAACTACATTTGTTGAGCTTCGCATACAACTTATGCTCTCTCAACAATCTCAACATTATTGCCAGTTGATTTGAATGTTCCTCCTCATTATTTGAATACACTAATATATCATCAACAAAGACTATCACAAAATTATCCAAGTAAGGGTGAAACACATTGTTCATCAAACACATGAAGGTGGCTGGAGCATTAGTAAGACCAAAAGGAACCACCTCAAACTAATAGTGTTGATACCTTATACGAAATTCAGCCTTGTATATGTCTTCTTCTTTGATGCACACCTAAAGATATCTTGATCTCAAATCAATCTTCAAAAATATTGTAGCTCCCTTTAGCTGATCGAAAAAATCATCAATCTGTAGTAATGGATAACCATTTTTTATAGTCACCTTGTTCAGTTGTGTGTAATTGATACACAATCTGAGAATACTATCCTTCTTCCTTATAAACAACATCAATTCTCCCCAAGGAGACACACTTGAACTTATGTATACCTTATTAAGCATCTCTTTAAGCTGCAACTTCAACTCCACCAACTCGGGTGTGCTCATTTTGTAAGGTGCCTTAGATGTTGGTGTTGCTCTTGGCATCAACTCAATAGATAAATCCACCTCCCTGTGAAGTGGCGGCTCTGGAATCTTTGTAGGAAACACATATTGAAATTGTTGCAAAAAATGATAGTTCCTCAAGATTTGATCATCCTCATCTTCCTTCCCTTTATCACTGGAAACATGTACTACAAATAATAAACATCCTTTCCCGCAACAACACTTAACCTAAATAGTTGTAACCATTGTCATTGTTGTAGTATTCTTCTTCTTTGCCTACAAGACTCTCTTTCCTACATCCCCAACTATCTATGCATCCTAAGCACTATAGGTATGAGGCCTGCCACCATGATGCGATGGACAATCCCCCCTGTGATGTTTTCCACCACAGGTCCAACACCTCAAATTTTTCCCGTCGTCACCTTTATTCTATTACTCCTCATTTTGAGACCCATGTCCTCTCACTATTGCATTGAACTTCTTATGAGGTGCCACATTTTCCTTGTCACCTGCATCTTGATATCTTCTTGCTTCTTAGGAGATTTTCCTTTAGTCTTCTCATTACCTTTCTAGTCACACTTAAAACTCATGCTTGTGATTTGAATACTCATAACAATGTTTCAACTCTCTGATGACTTCCTCTAATGACCGAGGCTCATCATACTCAACTCGATATTTGAACGTTAATGGAAATTCACTGATGAACCTAGTGACGAATCTGGATGCCCCAACATACAAAGGGTCTCCCCAATGTGAAGTCCCAATCAGACCTCACACCATTTGGAGTAGGATCACCATCCAGAGCATCAGCCTTACCACCATAACTGTATTGGTCACCTTGGTTTCAATGAATAACATAAGATATTATCGACATAACCTTTGAATAAGTAAGTAAGTTGACATTTTGAAACACCAATAGCAATGTTTAAAAGGAGACCTTCATGAGCGGGAGCTGAGAGTGAGTCTCTGGAAGGAAGTAATAGTACCAACCTAAGAGAGGCACACGAGAGCATGAAAATATTCATGAGAAAAATAGTTCAGATAACGATTATAAAGCAAATATAACACACATTCAACAAGATGAGTAACAAAGCTAAAAAAATAGTCAATTTCTCCAGTACATATGAACACAACATATATTGTAAACATCCTAAGAATATCCCTAAAACATTTGCTATACATGCATGAAAATATGTTGGCTCATAGAGCTTCAATTAGGTGAAAGGTACAAGCACACAATTACAATGACGAGGCACTAGTTCCATTAGTGGAACATTAAATCACTTCTTGCTTCTCTAAAGAATAGTGTTATCTCCTATGCCAAGTAGAGAAGCCAAGGCTACCTCTCCAAAGCTTAAGCCTCCAAAAGCCCCCCGCTTGAGTTATGAGGTCGCTTTTATAACAAGAAGAATGAACTTTCATCTCCCTTTGACTCTTGGTTTACCCTCATGACTCTTGGACTTCTAATATGTCCTTTGAACTTCTAAAGGACTCTTGAACTTCTAAATGACCATTGGAATTATCTATCTGACTTTTGGACTTATCCTAAAGACATTTTGTCCATATATGACTAAGTGAATTTTCATATTCCACATATGACTCTTGGACTTCCACACATTACATTTTGTCCTTTTCTTGAGAATACATCATTACATTCCACGTGATGATGTGGCATGATACATGGACACACATTTACTATTATGATGACACTTGTACAAGATACAACTTGACAATGATGGCATGGACTTCATGATGAGGTGGCAATGCCAAGTTATCTTCCTTGCTACTTCATCCTCCATTCTTGATAGTAGATCTGATCTATGCTTCATCTTAAACCTCCAAAAGGTCTTGGATCAATACTAGAATCCTTTGAATCATTCTGCAATGCCTTCTTTTTGTCTTGCTCCATGATTTTCTTCATGTCTCCATGAAAGCTATCTTTGGTGCTTCTTCTCCACAGGTGTTCCTTCATGCTTTCTACTTGCTATCCACTTTGAGCATTACCTTTTTATTCTAGGAAGTTACTCCTAATAAAAATTATTCATGACAAGGCAAAACCAGTCTTAAAAACATCTATTCTATCACTACCTATCTCATGGAATGATCAACTCATGAGTGGTTCGAAAGAAGGAGACTTGATTAGGAAGGTGCGGTCAAACTCATCAGTGGCTAAGGAATGCTCCACTATTCATTTTTATTGTGCCATGCACTATGAATATGATCTCTCCTTGGTCCAACACAATAGGGAAGTTGGAGGAAGGATGAAGGCTTCAAGCTTCAAGACTGCGCCATGCGCCCTAGAAGGTGTTTAAATATGTAACCAGGTTCGGTCTTCATAACAACATATGTAATCATGATTTTATGTATTTAATGAAAATAATAAAACAAATTTATTATTGTTATTCTTGAGACATAAATTTCATGCTCAAGGGAAATTTATTTTTAGGTCAGGCTCCCATTAAGAGCTTCTAGGGATTTTCATTAAGTCTACAAGTCAAGAAAGTCATTGTCATGTATGGAAGACCCATTTTGGCATGTTACATATTTTAAAGAAAAAATTACTTGAGTCAAAAGACCCTCCAAGACCCGTCATGTTGCAAAGTTCAAGTCAGCCTACTCAAGTGGACAAGTCATCCTAAAGGGTGTGATTCGACCTAGCAGAAAGTTTATATATAAGAGAGACTTAGACCTCACTTTTGACACTCACTCACCTCTCGGAAGTTCAATCAACAAGGAGAAATAAGTGTGAAGAAAGGAAGGATGAAGAAAATAAAATAAAATAAAATAAAAGTGAGATTTATGGATTTGTTTTGGGCTATTACTCTCCACACATGCGAAGGAAATAGGGCATCTATTGTAGCAATAAAGGCCAAGTTGCAGAAGTCTAGTTAGGGCATTAAGAAGTACACCTTGAAAGTTGAGTTCTCTAGGAGAGAAAATCACCTCAAGCGAAGAGGAAAAGAGAAGAATTTACCACTATTTTCCACATGTGAAAGGGCTAGGGGTTTTGCAGAAGAATTTACTGGGTATATCAAAGTTGCAAAAGAATATGATGGGTAGGTTGAAGTTGCAGAAGAATATGTTGGGCAAGTCAAAGTTGCAAAAGAATTTGTTGGATAGGTCAAAATTACAGAAGAATCTATTGGGAATCAAAATCGCAAAAGTTGTTGAGGTCAAGTTTGCTAAGAAGGAAATATTTGACTTGGTATTGGAGGGTCTTGGTCAAGGTCATAGATCTTGGAATTATTCAACTGAAGTTCTATAAGAAGAGAATAATTCTTGTGGATTTTCCTCTCAATTAGAGAGGTTTTGACCATGCTTGATCACCTATATTTTGTGTCCTCTTGTATTATTGTTCCTTATGGTTTCGTAGTTATTTGATGAAGAGAACACTAATAATAATCAAGTGAAAGAATAATCTAATCAAGTTAAGTAAAAATATATCACAAGCAGATATCAAAAGAAAAGAGAAATCACCTATTCTAGTTGCCCCTAGTTTTCTCAACATGGTGTAAGAGCTAAGGTGACAAGACAAGGAAAGGCAACTTAAAGGAGGAAACTTAAGGTCTAAAGCACTAGAATATCATCAAGAGCATCAATCATCAAGAAGGACCATTCATCTCAAGGATCGTCACATCTAACAGAAAAAAGACCTCAAAACCCTAGCTCATTCAAAGAAAGGTTATGCACTTGAAGCATTCTTGAAAAGTTCACATCATCATCACAAAGAAAAGATCTACATAACCCTACCCCCACTTAAAGAAGTACTACTCATTAAGGCATTTTTAATTCTATACATCTAAGGTAAGAAATAAGAGGTGTTTTCATCATCGTTAAGGAATCAAGGTGATCTCCCCCTCTTTGAAGGATCACTTTTGAAGGAAGACATCTTCTATTATCAACATCATCAACAAAATCAAGAAGGCATAAAGTTTAAGATATTTTCATCAAGAATCATCTTCACTTGAAAAGTAAGTACATTTATATTTATGACTGAATCTACTATCAAAATGACTTCATTTTCAAGGAAAGCAACAAATTGGTTGGGTCATCAAACTGTCTTGCATGGAAAAACAGGACAAATTTGATCCTCATAGAAAATGAATTCATTGAACATGTTAAGGGTTCAATCACTAAGCCTATAAAGGGAGAATCTCAAGCTCTAACAAAGTATATGAAAGGGAAAATAAGGGCTCAAAGGATTCTCATAGAATCCATCAAAGATCCCCTCATTTTGTATGTAGCAAAGCTAGAAACATCAAAAGAAATATATGAGAAGCTAGTAGAATTGCTATCCATAAGTATTGATGGAGAAGTGATATCTTTGATAAATGAGCTATATAAAATTAAGATCTCAAAGGAAGATGGAATAACCTCATTTTATGAGGGTATTATAAATAAGAGACAAACCACAAGATTTGGGAGAAATAATGTCCGATAAATAAATGACCACCATAGTACTCAATCAACTACCAGAGTAATGGGGCAAATTTAAATTAAGAATCTATGGAAAGAAGCTACCCCATTTAGTGAACTTTAGTCATTGTAGATTGAAGAAACCAGGTTGAATGAAAAAAGTGATGTAGGATCAAACTAGCAAGTTCAAGCATTTGTTGCCATGGATAGGAGGAAAGGAAAGTTTGGAAGGTTTGGTCCTCAGAAAAAGAACAAGAAGGATATGTCAAATATATAATGCTATGGTTGTCATGAATATGGGCACTATAAGAGAAATTGTCCTAAACTCAAGAAGGACAACAACAAAAGAGGAATGGAAGAAGCCCATATCACCGAAGAGGTGGAAGAAATTGAAAAGAAGAAATCAAAGAAGGAGGAAGTGAGAGATCTCTACTATGACTGAGATAATCTCCTTCACTAAGATCTTTTCAATTTTTGTAAATAATAGCTATCATGGTAAGTATGATATGATGCATCATATTGGAATCATACCATTGAAGCAAGAGCTCGTGACATCATTAGAGAAGCTTGAAAGACTAGCTAAAGTAGAAGTCTACATGGATGTAGCAGTCATCATATAAAGGAAGTAGCTCTTGCTAACCTCTTTGAAAGCATATATAGTACATATGGTTGAAAGAAAGTCATCTATCATGATAAAAGGAATTCATCATATACCATCATCATGAGGAAGGATCATTTGCAAGATGAGGATAAATAAAGATTCTCTTTTGGAATCTTCATTAGAAGGTTCATCTCTCTTGGATAAAGAAAGTGTCTCACTGATAGTCTACATTCCACCTTGTGTGGGATCCTATGTTTATAAGGATGATGGTATGATGACAACGAAGTACAACATGTTGAGTTGGTTGAAGTACGTTCTTATTCAATCTAGGAAAGGAAGCTATTGGAAGGAAGTCTAGATGGCCAAAGGAAATGTATGCATACATATAGTAATAGATAGATAATGACATGTCATAGTATGGTTGCAGATAGTATTTGTAAATACTCTACCTCATGAGAATGATCAAAGAAAATGAATCTCTTCCTTTGAAAAATGCATGAAGGCATGGTTCACTTATTAACAATATGAAACCAACATAATATGTCCTCACATGGAATACAAGGTGGTTAATAAAGATAAAGGAACTATGGATGAAATTTCTGTTGACACCTAATCCTTGTGATTGGGTAAATAAATGAGAAATATGAACAGTCATCGGGAGATGAACTGAACAGTCTCTCCCTCATGTATATACTATACCTACCTGATGGAATAAGATACACGAATCAATTTTTTCTTTGTGGAGTTACTGCCTGGTCTGACATGGTATCAGAGCCAGCTCCTTTTTTTAGCTCTTGTGCCTTGTAACTCCCTTATCTACTTCTCTGCTCTCCATATAATTCAGTTCCTGAATGCCTGTCTGACATTGCCTGTGTTCTGTCTGCCATACCTGCGCTCTCTGTCCATAAACGTTTCATAAATTCGTTGCCCATATAATTGTTGGTGTCAGTTGTCTGACCTTTTCTGTCAAGCCTACCATTGTTACGTTGCTCGCCTTGAATGAATGTTGTTGCCATTCTCCTAAACAAACCCTATCAGACAACGTAGCGAAAACAAAAAAAGGCACTCTCTGTCTGCCAGAAGGCGACTGTCCATAAACGTTGCTGCCTCTACCATATTCCATCTGGACTGTCAACATTTTCTCACATAACGTTAAACATCTCTGCGAGCGCGCCCTGAATCACGGAGTGCTCTGCTGTCTATCGAAGTCGAGATGGTAACCCTGTATTGAATGCATTGCTCTTTGGTGTTTGGCATGGAGTATACACACATTTGCATTTTGTTTTTTCTTTGCCTTTCATTCCCAGTTTTTGCGTTTCATTTCCTCGCATTAGATCCTCATTTGCGTCGACAGCAGGGTTCGAACCTATGCGAGCGTAGCTGACCTAATTTGTAACTCGTGTCTCGGTCGACTTAGACTTAGTTCGACGCTTTGCAATAGTTGCTTGGATCACATATAATATGTTATAATTGAGTTTTGAACGTTGACATGGTATATATATATATATAAGAGGTTGTCACAGGAACGCAAGTGTTTTGTCTCTTC
>APFE030260176.1:0-11277 GCA_000404065.3 Pinus taeda
AGCCGTGATGCAGGCATTCTTAATCGTGTATATATATATATATATATATATGAGCGATTCCAAAGGTGCAGAGGTGCATTCTGCGTATATCTATCTATATATATAGCCGCACACTCATAATAGGCTGTACCTTGTGTGATATTTTCTCGAGTGCGAGAGTTTATATTTATTTTAGTAAAATATTTTTAAAATAAAATATTATTTTAAAACAATAAAAATATATATAATTTTTTTATTATTTTTAATTATTGTAGGCTTCATTTTATGAATTAGTTGATATAACCACATATAACATAATTTTAATTTAAAATAACTTATTAAAAATAAATAAATTTTTAATTTATTTTCTATTTAGTGTTTAAAAATATATTTCTATATAAAAAAAAGTCAATATCAAACTTAGATAGATATGATTAGAGTTATACATAAATTATTTAAAAGTTAATTAATTTTATTAATATCATTATATATTATAGTATATAATTGAAAAAAATAGAGAATGAAGAAAAAATAGAGAATGTGTTTATATATAAATGCTTACATATAGACATATGATATATTATAAATTTAGGAGGTTATAAATTTTAGGAGGCAAACATCATGTGGCCTATATATTTTTACTAAATTAGATAACTTTTTTGAGAAATTATAAAAAAGTTTTAATGTATTTCATTGCGAAACAAAAATAATACAAAATATTTTTTTGGATTAGATTCTAAAATGATTATTAAATGTATGTATATATAATGTTATATATAGACAATATGATATATTATAAATTCATGAGGTAAATTTAGGAGGCAAACATGAATGTGATGCATATATATTTTCTTAATAAATTAGATAACTTTTTTCAGAAATTATAGAAAAGTTTTAATGTATATTTCATTGCGAAACAAAAATAATACAAAATATTTTTTTGGATTAGATTCTAAAATGATTATTAAATTAATAAATTGATAATAATTAAAATATTTAATTTAGTATATTATTTATATTTTGATTATAAATTGATAATATTAAAGATTTAAATTGAATATATTATTTATATATTTGATTTGATATATTATAAATTGATATTATTAGATATTAGTTTATTTATAAATATTATCTTAATTATAATTAAATATTTTATTTTTAGAGTGAAGTAAGTAAAAAATTAAAAAAAAATTAAGGTAAAATAATAAAAATAATTGTTTTACCATGTTGTATTGACAACATTAATAATAATAAAAAATTTAAATATGGGAGTAAAAATTATATTAACATGTTATTTTGTAAATATTATTAATAACATGTGTGTGCTACAACATTCTCCAAAAATTTTGGCCTTATCTAAATTTTTAGTTGATTTTGACTTCGCATATTGTTGTCCCAAGCATTAAAGAGTTTAGCATGTTATTTTCTTTAACTATCTAGTCCCATTTTGCAAGAAAATCAAAGTGACATATTTTTAACATTGTAAGTTTGTAAAATGCACAAAAGTTAGTTTTTGGTGGTTTACAAGGGGTAACCTTAGTGTAAACCAGTTGTTCTTACCTTGTAACATGTTATCACACTCATTTTCAAAGTTTCAAGAGTTGATGCATAAGGGGTCATCACCAGTCGTCACAAAGTGTGTCTTTGATGTTGCACTTGGTGTAGTCATGGAAAATTGTCGCATTAAGCAGAGGATATTTTTCATGTGTTCTAAATGTTTCATGTTGTGTTGTCAAGTGATCTGAGTGTGTGATCATATTAACAGTCATGCATTTTCCTATCTTCCTTTCACTGATTTGACACTTAGTCAAATCAGGAAAACTTTTCGGCTGTGCCACTCAGCCTCTTTCTGCCAGCCTGAACTGTGCATTGCACAATCTCAACCCTTAATCAACAACCTTTCCTCTTGGAACTACGCAATTCATACTTTATACCTCTCAAAACTACACACTGTGAAATCTCAATGCTTAAGCCCAAACCGTGAGCTCCAAAACTGCGCAATTTTCCCTTTTATTCAGCCCATAACTACATATTAGGTAGTCTTAGTCCTTAAATCTCAGCCTTGAAGATCCTGAACTACACAATTGCACACTCATCTACCTTCCTTGTCCTTCCAACACTGCATAGTGGGAAATCTCAATGCTCAAGCCCTGAGTATGTCTCCTCGAATCCCTCAATTGTGTAATCCTCAAGCCAAGTCTAGCAAGAACTACGCATTGCATAGTCTCAATGCTCAGACATGAACCTTGATTGCGATATTTGTAATTGTGTAGTCACTTACCCTCTCGCTTAGCCTGCCCTTGATTTCTAGCTCAGTTAGTGGATCATCATGCAACATCTTAGACTAGGGGTTTATCGAACTCATGTCGCCTTGTCATGAGTGAATTGGAGATGCAGGTACCCTATCATACTATGATAGGATCATGAAGAAGGAGATGGAGAAGGAGATCATGCTATAAGACACCTATGTAGCTACAAATACAAGTTGATCAATCAGGAGGAAGGAAATGGAGATAAATTTCTGACAATAACACATGATCTAATAACATTTAAGACTCCTTATCTTTAGCCATATGGAGGTGGAAGAAGAGACCATATTCTATCTTCAAGAAGACATAAAGCAAGCATCAACAAATAATGGCTTGAAATTTCCATGTCATCATGCAATCCATATCATGAATGTCATGTCATGTCACGAGTCATCATGTGCCACATCATTTTGTGGATTATGTAATTTTTCATTCGAAAAGTATTGAAAAGTGGAAGTCCAAAGGGAATGTGAAAAATGTAAAGAGTCATCTAAGAGTTGAAAAGTCACAGGGAAATCAATCAGTCAGGAGGGTAGTCTAAGAGTCACAAGGGAGGTGAAGGATCACCACATTTGTTATATATACACCCTCATTGTACAAGCAAAATACTTTTCACCATTGCTTCCCCCATAAGGCATCAAAAAGACAAAGAGTAGTACTTTTTGGGAGAAAGTAGTGGCTCCAATGCTCCACTATTGGAGCTAGTGATGCTCGTTATATATATATCTGTGTGTGTGTGTGTGTGTGTGTGCATCTTGGGACTTTTACTTAATCTTTGAAGCCTGATGGCCAACATGTTTTAGTGAATGGATTATGAATATTTGTAAGACTATTATGTAAATGTTTATGTTTCATATTTTATTTTCACCTATACTAAAGTAGTTAAACTATTTCAATTATTTTAATGCTTATCATATTGAGAATGTTCAATAATGATTGTAATCTTGGTCACATCTTTGTGGACTATTTCGTTGGATGTTAGACATATATTTTCTGTTTGTTTGTGTTTATGCTAGAGTGGCACTATTATATCTCTTTTAGAGGCTCACTTGCTCTCCAATTCGTAGTAGAAGAACCTTTATGTACCTACAAATGAGGATTCACCAAGCACACTTACTTAATTTTCAAAGGCACATATGTGATTCTCTCTTGCTACCAACTTAAGATAAGGAAAATATTTAAGTAGATGACAACTGAGCCATATTCTGGATGGGGCTCCTACACTATATAGTGTGAGGTCTAATTAGGACCTTATATCAGGGAGCCCCTTTGAATGCTAGCAGGTCCACTAATCTCAATATTTTTGGCACTAAAAGGAGGGAAACCAGATTTTTATGGCTTATAAATCCACCCACCCAAAATATACTTCCTTTGGAGAAGGCAACAAAATTCTCACATCCTCTCCGACTGATATTCCTGAAATAAGCAGATCTTCTCAAGTCATCCTTGAACAAATTTGTGAAGTCTCTTACAAGCACATCCGAGAAATTAGACCCATAACTCATAATTTTTATAAGGTTATTGGATTAATTCTTAGAGCACATAATATTCCTTGTTTTCTAAAGAAGAAAGAAACAACTCCTACCAGGATAATGGTTTCTAAATTGGAAGATTTAGTTTTTGCTACCCTTGAAGAGTTGGCAGAGTCTGTAGAGAACACTAAAAAACCAGAGCAACCTCTATATTTCAACAAGAGTGATGGGGGAACATTGCGCTCTTAGATGAAACTTTCCACGGGTTAGGTGGTCACGAAGAAGATTCCTTAGATTATGAAGAAGATGAGGAGTATAGAGATGAAGACATGGAAAACCAAGATCTAGATTGGATGACTTAGGGCCCACTCAATATTTCAGGTATTTTACATAAGATGCCAACACACCTGGGAAACTTGTTAAGGAAATATGATCCTCACAAGGAAATCAAAGTGGAATACCATTCAAATAACTTCTATTTACACCTATATATGCTCGAGGTACATTATGATGATGTTGCATGCATAATATTTCCTTATACCTTATATGGTAGAGAATTTTCTTGGTATCATAGTCTTCCCACAAATTCAATTCAGAGTTGGAGGTGGTTTAAAAATTTGTTCCTTGAAAAGTTTGTTGATGACAAAACCCCAACCATGTTATTAAAGGATTTAGGGAATATGAATATGCGGGCCAAAGAAAAGGTCAAAGATTTTAATGAGAGGTTCAATTAGGCATTGAACAAATTTCCTCTAGATACAACACCTCATTCCTCCATCAGAATCGATTACTACTCTTCTACCTTGTCGAGAAGCATTTCACAGTTTTTAAAGAGAGTTGCGAAAGAAACTTTGATTAAAAAAATCAAGGAAACCATCACAGTTGTAAAGGACTTGCATGCAATTGTAGTCATTGTAAATGATGAATCATCTAAAGACTCCAAGGAGAATGGAAAAAGGACTCAAACCTTTTCAAACATGGCTAAGGATAAAGAAGCTATTGATCTAGAAATCTATCGAGGGTCTATCCAATGAGTTGGTAGAGTTAAAAAAATAGCACAAGCAAGATGATTATGAACAACAAGCCCCCAAATTTCAACTTCCTAAGAAGTACCAACAACAGTAACAAAGTAATAGTTAGTTGCTAAGTCTGCACAAAGTGCAAATGTCGTGCTAAATGATGAGAGCGTGGGCATGGACCAATATTGATCTTTTCATTAAGAATATCATTAAGAGAAGACATGCCCACAATGGAATCACAACATGAATGCTCTATATGAACACATCATTGACATAGTATTTTCAGATGAGTAGATTGAGCATACAAAAGAAAATGAAGAATCCACTTCAACTAAAGAGACTGTGGGTATCATACATGCAATGAATACTTTCAATTGTGTTTTCACTATTGAGAACAAGAATGCTGAAGAAGAACCATGGAGTGAGGTCTCAAATAAAAAATAGAATAGTCAATACAAGATGAGGAGCCAACGCCCTTAGCTCGAAGAAGAGATGAAGAGGAAAAAGATGAAGGAAAACTTGTTAGGAAAAATCATACCACCTATTGGCTCGACTCAGAACACCAAAAACAAGTTTGGAAATGATGCCACTGTAAAGAGAACTTATGCCAACACTGAAAGAAATTCTACTACTCCATAAGTGTTAGCAAACCCACTCCTCCAAACACTTCAAAATTTCTGCTAAGTTGGATTATAATATAGTGAAAGACATGAAGAAAGCTCACACAAATATTTCGATATTCAAGCTTACAAGGATAGCCATCCAATAGGAAATTCTTCTATGAGCCCTTGACCAACCTTCCTTAGGTAACAATGATTATTATTTGTAGAAGAGATTTGGTAAGTCTTCTAGGCCCCTAGAATTAGTTCTTAAGGCATTGACATTAGAAGCTAACACTTTCTACCCTCCATTTTTATTGACTTTCAAAATTTTCAATTACAATGTTCACAATTGTTTAGTTGATTCTGGTGCATCCATAAACAGAATGCTAATAATTTTTGCCAAGAAAATTAAGTCCAAATGGGATAAGGTTGATGCTTAGATCATTCATTTGGATAGGACTCTTTTCCAGCTATTGGTCAACTTAGAAATGTTCTTATCTTCCTATCATCTTATCATCGAGTTCACTAGTGCATAAACATAGTCATTTTGGACATTCCAAAAGCCTACACGATTTAGCTAAGTAGAGACTGGTCTAGAAAACTATAGGGATATTTTCCTACTGAATGGTCACATTTATGGATTTCGTATAAGGGAATCAATAACCAAATGTAGGTGGAATCATAAGCTTACATGGAACACATTCTTACACCCTTTAAAGGAAAAAATGAGCATGTTGATTTTGCAGATTTAATTTTTAGAAATCGCTTTTTGGAGATTGACCTTCGATTCTACCTTGCTTAGCCTTTCCCATCCCCACCACACACATAGTTGGAACGCCTTTCTAGTTCAACTGGAGGAAATGACCTATGTATAGTAGATAATAATATTACTAGTGTAGGCAATATCTCTTGTATTTATGAAATTTGGATTTTGTATTTTGATGATTCCAATACACAGGAGTGCTCCAAAGATGGTTTTTGTTTTAGTAGACCCGTAACAAAGGAAACACCTGATCTCTTGCCACTTGGACTTTGAGTGCACTAATAGCACTGCAAAATATGAAGCAATAATCGCGGTTTTAAGGAAAGCCTTTAAGTTCAAAGTTGGGGCTTGTAATGCAATAGGTGAATCTGGGATTGTTGTACGCTAGGTACAAAATTCTATACATTGTGTGTCTCCTTATTTGGAAAGTTATCAACAAGAGGTATAACATTTGATCTCTCAATCCAAGGTTTCAATATTGTGTATGTTCCTAGAATGTGTAATGTAGCTGTGAATGCATTAGAAAATGTTGTTGCTAGGTTGTCACCAATTAGGGACTATTTTTCTACTGAAAATATTTATAAGCCATCCATCCCTAACAATATCACTAGTTTCTGTATTTTCAATGATGACCAGTAGATAATACATTTCATGTCAAATGATGCTATCTTCAAAGATGCAACCATTGACGAAGACAAGAATGATAGAATGTTGCAAGATTTAACTCAAGGAAGCAAATAGAACCCCATGTTTAAGGGCATGGTATCATTAGAGATGTTGAATTACTTGGAAAATTGCTTTAGAGGACCAAGAAATGCTAAAAATCACAATTCAACATTGTCGCCATGAGCAGATTAATCTTGGAACGAAGAAGATCTAAAGTTTGTTATATTCGGTACTTGTTGTATACCCCAAGAGAGACAAGCCTTTATCTTCATTTTCAAGATTTCACATAGATGTGTTTGTGTGGTTGCATGATGAGCTTAAAACTTATGACACACGAATAATCTAACATGTTATTCCAATAAAGGAAGGGGCCAAGCCTTTTTAGCAGATGATATTGAAAGTACATCCGACGCTTGAGCCCCTCTTTCAAAGGGAGTTCAGGAAGTTATTCGATGCGTGGATCATTTAGAAAGTGCGAAATTCGACATAGGTTTCTAATATGATCCCACCGAGTAAGAATTCCATGGACATACGCTTATGCATAGATTTATGAAATATTATCCACTCCTCAGACAAAGACAATTATCTAATGTCGTCAATGGATTAGATATTACAGATAGTATTAGGGTCAGTAAAGTTTTCTCTGCATGACAAATTTTCAGGCTACAACCAGGTTCTAGTCTCAGAGTCTGATAAACTTAAAATGACATTTCAAATGAAGTGGGGCACATTCAGTTTCAAAATAATTTGTTTTGGGCTAGTTAATGTCGATGCAACTTTCAAACATGTGATGGAAATCACATTCCATAGTGTTATTGGTTAGAGTGTGGTGGTGATCCAAGGATCTTTTGCTTATAGATGTATGGAAAGAATCACATGTAGAAATTGTAGCTTAATAGAGAAATTTAATGTGCACACAAGAAAGAAGAAAAAAACACATAAAGACATGAAAAGAAGACAACGATACTTGATATCGAAGTTCATCCAACTTGGACTATGTCTCTGGGCCCTGCTCGATCAATGGGGCGGCCTTCATTCA
This sequence comes from Pinus taeda, assembly GCA_000404065.3. Classification (NCBI taxonomy): domain Eukaryota; kingdom Viridiplantae; phylum Streptophyta; class Pinopsida; order Pinales; family Pinaceae; genus Pinus; species Pinus taeda. Next base: position 7,850 of record APFE030260176.1, read on the forward strand.
TTAAATGGTATGAAAAGAAGAGAATACAATCATCAGTTACATAAAAGGAGGCTTATACCTCCATTATAGAAAATGGCTGAGAAATGGAGAACTCAGATGGAGAAATGGATAGCACCACTACATTCGTGGCATCATGAAGGGTAGAAACCATATCGAATTTACCCAATTCAAACAAAATGATCAATTTCCCCTTCCGCAATCTACTGCCTCAAATTTTGTGCCAAAAATCCTCCCCCCCTACACTTCTGTGTGCATTGGGTTTTTATAATCTTCCTTTTGGTTACAGGCATGCTTAAATAAGAGGTTGTCTTGTTTATAATAGAATATGTTGTCTCGAAAAAATTGGCAGGCCGACCGTCTGACCTTTCTATGCAACAAGCCCACTTAAAATGGCCTTTTTCCACTTAAGTAGATAATACAAAAAACATTGGAAAAACCTGACTAAAAGCCTTTTACTCAGATTTCAAATTATATGAAATCAGGCTTTATAACACAATTGGGTCTAGCCCCCATATCACAATCGATGTATCGCTGGTTCAATAGTCCTGTTAGCAGAGATTGCCAATCACTGATCACTGATATCTCTAATCGGTGATCGCCAATATCACCGATATTGGCATATCAAACCGGCCCTATCGCATCGCTACCACCCAGGGGTCCTAGTCCTATCCCTTGGGTTTCGCCAACCAGATCTGTCGATCTGATCATCCTGATATTGTTGATTGCTTGCCCCCGATTTTGATTTAGATGGAGATCGTTGATCGTGGGTTCCGCTGCACCTAGCTTAAGCTTGCCTTTTGACTTCTCTAATTTCGATTTGCCTATTAAAGGCTTAAAGCCATTTTTTTAGAGAAAAAGCCTCATTTTCCAAAGGAACAAGGAAATCTTCTTTCTTCCATAACTTCATCATCCGGACTCGAATTGGAGTGTCATTCACAGGGTTGGAATCAGGGTGACGAGCACTTCAATATGATGTTAAGATACTTACTTTTTTGCCACTTTGAATTTTGAGATTTTCCATGCCATTATATCTAAAGATCCACCTGGATCAATCCTCCCCATTGAGGAGATTTTGGACCATCAAAAGCTTTCATTAGTCAATTAGCAAGTGAGGGAATTATTCCCTCACCCTTTCCTTCTCTAGCCATTTTTCCTTGTTGGGCTGCATCCCCTTGAAGCCAACTCGAAGGTATTCCACATCTCCTCACTGTGAATTCGTGGTTCTTCTATCAAGGATGATGTCTTCAGGTAACTCATCAAGATATTCTAGTGCAAAATCATCAACTGTAGGAACTATACCCACCTTATTGATGTCCAAGATCAATGGTGGTTCATACAACTTTTAGTTCTCCACATTCACTACTGAGTACATTTTGCATATATATTAACAAGTGAAGACGAAAGGCATTGTTTCCAATCTTCTCCAAGATGGTGAATGGACCGTACCAGATTGGTTGTAACTTCTTCCCTTCTCCCTTCATCCTGTCCTTGCTAATGTGGAACCACACTATGTTTCTCACTTGGAATTGATGTTCGACTCGGTGTTTGTCATGTCAAGCCTTGTAATGGGCTTGAATTTTCTCCAACTGCTCTTGCACTATTTGGTGACTCAACTGGATTTTCTGAATGAACTGCTGAGCTTTGTCCCTGTCATTATATCCACTGGAGTCATCTTCCCTTCCAAAGACCATGTCAAAAGGGTTCTTTGGCAGGTAACCAAAACATGTCTCAAATGGTGAATGTTGTGTAGATGAGTGCACTACTTTGTTGAAGGAATGCTACACATATGGGAGATGCTCATCCCACAACTTAGGATGTTTCCCACAATAGCCTCGTAACAAGTGTACCACGGTGCGGTTGACAACCTTTGTCTGTCCATCAGTCTGTGGATGAAATGACATGCTTCTTTTCAACTTGGTGTCCATCATCATCCACAAGCTAGTCCAAAACTCTCCAAGAAAGCAAGAGTCCGATCTGACACAATCGATGTGGGCAGCCCAAAATGGACCCAAACATGTTGAAATAAAAGATAAGCAATCCGCTCTACAGTAATCTGCTTTGTACAAGGCATTAGAATATGCATCTTGCTAAAATGGTCAACGACGACATACAAATAGTCATGACCCTTTCTAGACAAAGGAAAACCTCCTACAAAGTACATCGACATGCTTTCCCATGCACAACTTAGAATAAGGAGTGGTGTGTAGAGCTCGAGTTTTCTATTAGAGGGCATTGAAATAGAACACATCACAAAACCCTTTACATAGCGAGTCACAATGTTCTTCATATGAGTACAAAAAAAAAATATTTGTACATGACATAAAGTCTTTTCGACACCAAAGTTTCTAGACACAAGAGGTGTGGGCCTTTCAAATTACATGTACTCTTTCTGTTGTGGCAATACACAATTTTCCAAGGTGATACAACAGTTTCCCCTACAAGTGATAGTTGTCCACCTGTGAAAAATGGGTAAGTTTTTCTTAAATTTCCTTAAAGTCATCATCATTAGCATATTGTTCAGCATAACTCTCAAAAGACAATGAAGCATTATGCAAAATAACAGAAGCAAAAATAGGAGGGTGAGATAGTATATCGGCCACTTTATTATTAGTGCCCTTCTTATAATTTATTACCAGATGAAACTATTGAAGAAAACCCATCCACCTCAAATGATGAGATTGTTCCAACTTGGTTTGTGACTAAAGGTACTGTAAGCGTTGATGATCTGTATGGATGATGGTATCCTTGCTGATCAGGTAATGTTTCCACTTTTTCACACTATGCACCAAGGCATAAAGCTCCTTGTCATAAGTGGGATAGTTTATCACAGCCTGAGAAAACTTATCAGAATGGTAACAAATCGGCTTCTTTTGCTACATCAATATAGCTCCCATGGCATAACCGTTGGGATCGGTTTCAATCTCGAATGGCTGTTGGAGATCGGGTAAGGCTAAGACTGGTGCTGTGCTGATCTTTTCCTTCAAGGTTTAGAAGGACTTCTATTATCTTCCTCCCAATTGGAAGACCTGTTTCACACTTGTCAATGTGTGCAAAGGTGCTGCAGTAACATAGAAATTGGCAATAAATCTCCTCCAATACTGGACTGCACCTAAAAATATGTGGACCTCAGTTACACTAGTAGGCTTAGCCTAATTTACAATTTCCTCAACTTTAGAGGGATCAGTTTTCAACAGACCATGACGAACAATATGACTTAGGTATCCCAAAAAGGTTTTCCTGAACTCACATTTTGACAACTTTACATAGAATTTTTCTTTTTTCAATACGTCAAGCACTTTCTTCACATGACACACATGTTCATTCCAACTTTCACTAAAGAAAAGTATATCATCTAAATATACAAGAACAAATTCATCAATGAAAGGCCAAAAGAGATCATTCATGACCCTCATAAAAGTGGTTGGAGC
>APFE030260186.1:0-46923 GCA_000404065.3 Pinus taeda
TCCAAGAGATGATGACAACCATAACAACAACTTCAAGGGAAATGACAATCAAAGGAACAACAGATTCAATAACAAAGGAAAGAGAAATGCTCTCGCTGCTTGAAATGGAAATGATCGTCCTCCCAAGAAGTCGAGAAACTCTAGGTATGAATAAGTTAATGTTGTAAAGAAAAAAGAATTTTATCTTATTTCCTCCCTCACCACTGCCTCTCCTTTGGATACATTGGATCATTTGTTGATTGATAGTGGTGCCTCAAGGCACTTCACTGGGTACAAAGAATCTCTCTGTAACTTGACTGAAAAGAAGATTAATATGGAGATTATGCTTGGGGATAATGCCACTGATCTCATAAAAGGAATTGGGATTGTTACTCTCCACTTAAATCAAGGTCAAACTCTTCATTTACAAGAAGTACTGTATGTACCTGATTTGAAAATAGCTTGGTCTCTATTTATGTGATGGAAGACCAAGGTTTCAAGGAGATATTCATTGATAAAAAAGTTTTTGTTTGGAAAAGGAACCCAAGATATGCATTCACTCTTGGATTCAGGTTTGAAGGTCTCTATTAGGTTGGAGGAAGTTCGTTGGGAGCTATGACTTGTGGTACTTCTCTTCAATTGGAATTATGGCACTGAAGATTTTCTCACCTTCATTTCAAAGCCTTACCTAATGTAAGTAAGATGGTCATAGGTATGCCTGAATTCAACTTAAATCATGAAGGTGTTTGTCAGGGATGTGAAGTTGGAAAATATACAAGGGGACCATTCCCCTCAAGTGAAACTCAAACCACCGATATTATTCAATTGGTCCATTATGATCTATCAGATATGTTTCTCGTGACATCTTTGGGTGGATATTTGTACTATGTTATTTTTGTGGATGACTTCTCTCACAAATCATGGATATATTTCTTAAAGAAGAAGGATGAAGTATTCAAATGGTTCCACTCTTTCAAAGCCTTGGTCGAGAATCAAATAGGGAAGAAGATCAAAATATTGAGGACTGATAATGGGACAAGATATGAGTCAAATGAATTCAAAGACTATTGTAGAGAAGATGGAAATTGAGGAAGACCACTATTGCATATAATCCTAAAAAAAATGGTGTTTCTGAAAGGAAGAATCATACTTTCATAAAATCCATCTGCGCTAGGCTTCATGATCAAGGTCTTTTGAAATTCTTATGGGGAGAAGTTTCCAACACCATTGTGTATGTCCAAAACAGATGCCCACATCAAGCTTTGGACTTCAAGACACCCAAGAAAGTTTTCACTAGTAAGAAACATGATGTTTCTCATTTTAGAATTTTTGGTTGTCCCATATATTTTCATGTGTCGGAAGAGAAAACAAACAAACTAGATGCATCTAGGAAGAAAGGAACGTTTTTGGGCTACAATGAAACTTCAAAGGCATATAAAATCTATGTGCCTAGTCAAAGGGAAGTGGAATTAAGTCATGTTGTCACTTTCGATGAAGATTTCTCTCTTAGAAAGGTTTGAGATATTCCTATCCCTAGGAAGGAAAATGATGATGCTGATGCAATAAATAGGATGAACCTCCATCTGATGAACCCATGTCTAATGCCCAAGGTCCGATGGATCCCATTGATCGACCTCCTAGTGAGCCCACTACTTCAAGAAAAATACCTTTGTGGCTCAAAGATACTCTTGAAGATGTTGATAAACATATTGCACTAAGGGGGACATTTCGTGAAAGCAAGAATTTGAATAGGTACCAAGGGTACCTAGTTGCCATGAGTACCATTATACAATATGAGCCTTGCACATTCGAAGAGGCCGTGAAACACCAAGTTTGAAAGGATGTGATGAATGAGGAGTGTTATTCGATCATGATGAATGATGTCTGGGATGTGGTTCCTAGATCGAAGGATAAGTTAGTGGTCACTTCAAATGGCTCTACAATATCAAACATTCAACTAATGGGAGTGTTGAGAAGTTCGACTAGATTTGTTGCTCAAGGATTCTTTCAAAAGGAAGTAGTAGACTATGATGAGATATTTGCACCAGTTCCCCGATATACCACCATCCGTTCTATCATAGCCCTTGCCTCTTTGCAAGGATGGAGCCTACACCAAATGGATGTCAAAACTTCCTTCTTGCATGCTTCACTTAAATTGGAAGTCTATGTGGAACAACCCGAGGGGTTAAAAGTTCAAAATAGAGAGACACATGTATGCAGGTTGAATAAATACCTCTATGGGTTGAATAAAGCCCCTAGGACTTCGTATGAGAGGATTGATAGCTATCTTATGAAGCTAGGATTTACAAGGAGAAATCTTGAACCGAACTTATACTTCAAGGTTGAAAAGGAAAAGCCTTTCATTCTAGTTCTTTTGTGTGGATGGTCTCTTTATGACAAGTGATGACCCTCTCATTTATCAATGCAAGAGGGAGTTGGTTTCCTAATTCGAGATGAAGGACCTAGGATTGACGCATTACATCTTAGGGCAAGAGGCTTGACAAAAACTAGGTGAGATTTCCCTTTCTCAAGGAAAATACTTGAGAGATGTGGAATGGTGGATTGAAAGTCCGTGACTACTCTGATGGAACTCAACTTTAAGAAGCTATGTGGAAGTATTGTTGGGTCCGGATTAGTGAACTCTTCTGAATATCGTCAACTTGTGGGGGCTCCGATGTTATTGGTCAACTCCCATCCTGGCATTTGTTTTGTTGTAAACACGTTGAGTCAATTTATGGTTGAGCCTCATCACATTCATTGGATTGCTACTAAGAGTCTCTTGAGATATCTACAGGGCACAATCCATTATGAACTGAGATACACTACCGGAAACTTGAGGCTACATGGATATTCAGATGTTGTTTGGGTTGGAAGTGTGGTGGATCGTAAGAGCACATATGGGTGTTTATTCTCTTTGGGTTTTGCTTCTATATCTTGCATGAGTAGGAAGCAAAAATCGATTGCGCTAAGCACCACTAAGGACGAATACATTGTTGAGAGTATGGCTTGTTGTGAAGTCGTTTGTTTGAGGAAGCTCTTCAATGAGCTATTTGAGAATGTGTTGGGTACCACCATGATTTACTGCGACAAACATAGTGGGATTCACCTATTAGAGAATCCCTTGTTCCACGATTGCTCCAAGCACATTGATAGTAGGTACCACTTTATCTGGGATATGGTACAACGGGGAGAAATAAGGCTCCAACACATCAGGACAGATGAGCAGGACATAAACATTCTCACAATGCCTTTGAGAAAGGTCAAATTATTAACCTTCCGAGAGAGACTTGGAGTCATGGAATGAACCTCCTATGAGGGTCTCGTATGAGTTGGACACAGAGCTCTGGGAGCTCTTGGGGGGTTGGGGTACTTCTTGGAGCTATGAGCAACCATAGGGTGAGTTTTTCACCTTCCCCTAATGGTGCTCTAGATACAATCTGAGTGGTTCACCTTCCCTTGTGATACCCCATTATGGTTGACATGTGTATAGGATGAGTGGTTCACCCCTATGATTGACATATGCATAGGATGAGTGGTTCACCCCTATGATTGACATATGCATAAGATGAGTGGTTCACCTTCTCCTATGGAATATGAGCATGATGAGTGGTTCACCTTCTCCTTTAAATTTCCTAGCACACATCCTACCCATAGAGTCTAGGACTCATGGGAAGTACCTCTCATCTAGCCAATGAGTTGGGAAAAGATGGTTAGGGACCATAACACTACCGATGGATGCATCGTGTACTGGCGTACTCCCTATGACTAGGATGCATGGTTTTCAACAACTTGATCTGAGATCAAGGAATAAAGTTTATCAGTGGAGAGTGGTATGATCTTATGACTCACTCTCGATCAATTCTTCTTCATTATTACTTCATGGTTCAACAGAGCAGAGCAAAGAAGTGCACAATAGAGCAGGGCAGTGATGACAGGGATGGTATAGGGATGACATAATGGCATGATGATGACAAATGGATTTGCATATGGAATTCTTCCTAGTTGAGAGGGAGTGTTAAAATTGGTAACTAGGGCCAAATTCCACCTTAGGATAGCCCATATGATGGAGATGATTATTGCATTGGATTCCTCTTTTTGAGAGGTTTAATTTTGATATAAAGATCATCTCATTCCGACAAGAAGAAATGGAATTTGAATTTATTCTCTCTCATGCACAAATTTTCAAGGTCAGCCTTAGTCAAATGTAGGCTCATAAGCCTAATAGATGTGTCTCCTCACCCTCAACAAAGTGCATAAATAGGAGTGACCTCTCTCCTCATTCAGACATCACTCATCTCATCACATATCTCTCTCTCTCCTATCTTTATTGGTTCTTACATCTTGGAGGAAGCCCTCTCTATTTCGCATGTGTGAAAAGAGGATGAATTTCTAGGTTAGTTTGCTGGCCAAAAATTTCAGGAAATAGGACAACATTGACCAACATTGACTTGGGTGATTTTGACCAGCGTTGACTTCGTTCTAGTGGGAAACATTTTTATTTTTGGAGGCCGCATTGATTGGCATAGTTTTCGAGGTGATTGGGATAGGTTGACTAAGTTGACTTCATATTTGACTGCATAATTTACAACACAATTTTCTCTCTCTTTTGAATGGTTTGACCGATTTTTGGGCTGATTTTGACCCTCTTGGAAGGACGAATTTATCTGCTTTTGACCAAGCTACTTGGAGGACATTTTGGATTTTTTTTTACCACCATCGACTTTCTGGTTAGGGTTGCAGTTGACTTTTGATTTGATAGGATTGTTTTGGGCAAGTTAATTTGACATTTTTACTCTCTCTCTTTGCTGAACTATTGAAGAATAATAAGAATATTTGATCAAAGGGTTTCCCCATATTGGGGTTTTTCCCAGGCATCTACCACATCTTGTGCCCTCTTGTCTTGGGTTGTCTTATGCACATGTTTGTATGTTCTATCTGCATTTACTGTTGATGTGTTTAAGTTAATGTGATTTTTACTGGATATAATTGGAAATTTTCATTGGGCTGATAAGAAATTTTGAAGTAAATTGTGCTAAAGCATAAAACATACCATTGCTATCTCAAATTAACAAAAAGTCTCCACCATTATCTGTCCTCAACACCTTAATATTCTTCTTTATCTAATTTTCCACTAGAGCCTTAAATTCTTTAAACCTGTCAAAGACTTCATATTTCTTCCTGAGAAAATATATCCATGTATTCCTCGAGAAGTCATTTATAAATGAGACATAGTACATAGACTTACCCAATGATGTAACTGACAAAGGTAAAAACACATCATTGTGCACAAGCTCTAATATCCCTTTAGCCATCTTAACACCCAAGGGGAAATTCACTCGATTCTTCTTCCCATTTACACAATGTTCATAAAAATGAAATTCCATAGAGAAATTAGACATACCTTCTACCATACCATTAACATGCAATATTCAAAGGCATTTCTCTCCAGTATGTCCAAGCCTTTGATGCCATAGCATGGTCTTTTCTCCAGAGACCACTATATTTTCTACTCCACTTTCAGGAACCAAAAGATTGTTGCACCTATCAATAATAGCGTTATCCAGAAGCTTGTACAGAGTTCCAATCCGAACTCCCTACATCAATACCAGTGCTCTCTGAACCATCTTACATGTATATTTCTCAAACATTGTTTTTACTCTTGTATCATCCATCTTACTTACAAAAATCAAATTTTTGGCAAATGCAGATATATGCAGAACATCAAGAAGTGTTAGATAATCTTTCCACCTTGCAAAGTCAGCTTGACTTTTCCACATCTGATGATTCTGGCCTTCCTGTCATGTCCTAGGAAGACATCACCACCATTATATTTATCGTACTCACAGAACCACTCCCTATGGGGACTAAAGTGGAAGGATGCACCTGAGTCAATCAACCATGCCTCATGATCTACATATGTACTTGAATAATAAAGCAAGTACGCATCTCCACCTTCATTTGAGGTGGTTTTCTTCTATGTAGAAGGAGCATCATCTGATCCCTTTCCTTTCTTAGGAGCCTTAAATTTACAATTTTTTTTGTAGTGCCCTTCTTTTCCACATTTCTAGCATACCTTTATACGTTTTTCTTGGAGATTTAGATCACCCACTTGAGGACTTATTTCTGTTTCTATTCTAGAACCGTCCTCTTATAGATAGGGCACCCCCATTCTAGCTCTCCATATTTTTCTGTCTTATCTCCTCTGACAACAAGAATGAGACTATTTCATCAAACTTCAAGGTAGTTGTATTGCTACCTATTGCAACAACCATACTATCCCATGAATTTGGTACAGAACATAGCAAACTCATGCACTTATCTTCGTCTAAAATTTTAACATCAACATATAACAATTGACTTACCACAATATTAAATCTATTTAGATGCTTTGTCACCATGTCTCCATCATTCATCCTTTGGTTATACAACTTTTCCCACAATAACAGTTTGTTCACTAGAAACTTATAATGGTACAAAGTACCTAAATTGTCCCAAAAAGCCTTCATCGTAGCTTCCCTTGATACATTCAAAAATACTAAATCTAAGAGACACAATCGTATTGTGCTCTGCACCTTTCGATCTAGCCGCACCCAGTACCAAGATCTATAGCAATCCATTGATCTCGATCCACCAACAAATCCTCCATCTTGAGCTTCCACAAATAAAAAATCTGACCATTAAATTTCTTGATCTCTATATTTCTAGTGTTTTCCATCTTCTTTCACCGCAAGAATCTATCTTGCATATCTCCCACTGAATAGTGTCTACCACAGGCTCGAGAAAACCCCTCAATAACAAAGGCATCCCCTTGAAGCCAAAACTGTTCTAATACCAAATGTAGGTTTTAACCCTACACTTAAATTACCTGCAAATGTAGGTTACAATACATATATATACATACATGTCGAAGCATTCATAAACCCTAATCCATAACCTTGGATTAGAACATAGCCATAGTTCCCTTGATTGGATCTACAAAATACCATGGGCTAAAAACCATCATGCCCAAAACCATGTGCAAAACCGATGCACAAAACCATGAGTACGTCCACCCAGCATTTGTGGGTCCACCCCGATCCTTGGGTCTGCCCAACTATTATTGGGTCCACATAAAAATAAAATTTCCTCAAGCGCTACCCTGGAGCCTATGCAAAGGGGGCTACCGCCCCCTTGCAAACTCCCCCAATATAACACACACCCAACAAATTTGAATCTAAAGCACTCCACAAAAACTCATAAACATGAGATATATAAGTGCATCTCATAAAAAGGTGAGAGTGGGACTCCTCCTATGCTTTGCATAGGGGACACTGATTGGGACCAAATCAATGGTACCTTCTAAGTGTGTCTCGGGAGAGTAAATTGTCAATGAGAGCCAGCCATGCAGAAAATTTGGCCATTAGAGGGGTGTTGGATCCCCATATATATCTCCACAACCAAATTCTTTCCTTACTGAAATATTCTTCAAACCACACCTTATAACCTAACTTGGTAGTGAAAGCTCATGTGTGGGAATTTTTTACCAATTTACGCATGATTATCCACCAACAAGTTGATGTATTGAGCTCATTCTACTACTATTTTGCCTGCCAGACCCAAGTTTGTAGCTTACTTCAATCCACTCCAGATTTTATGTCCAAGAGGCTAGGCACTAGCATCTATTAGAGTAGTAATATTCAAATGATCAAGGGAGGATAATAGAGGAGCAGAGAGGTTGTAATTATTACCTACACCATACTAGGGGTTACGTCCTATTTTTATATGATGGCCATCCCCTACACGCCATACAATCCATTTTCCAACCAGGGGAAAGGCTCTTACCATTGCTTTCCAAACTATTGAGCCTTTAGAGAACTTATTTGGTACTATGAACAATTCCACAAGTAATTCCCTAAGAAAATATTTAGCTTGCATTACTTTGTATCATAACACAAGACCTAATTTCCATAGGCTAGCTATATATATATATATATAACTTAAAAATCAAATATTTCTATATGAGAGTTTTTGTTAATGTAAAAAACTATATGTGTGTGTGTGTGTTAATATTTATTAAAAAGTAATATTAAAAAGTATTTTTACTTTTTAATGAATATTAATGCATGTGCACACATATATAATTCAAATGTATTAAATAAAAAAATATTGAAATTTTTAAATTGAAATTTATTGAATTTAAAAGTATTAAATAAAAAATAATTGTTAATATTAGTTAAACAATGTCTCTTATTGGGGTGAGGGTCCACACTTAGTATTTATGACCTCGACCACAATGAACAATCATATTATGGAGAAGAGGGGGCGATGCCACAACCGTCACCACACTCAATGGAGGAAGGAGGCATGACCATCCCATCCTCCATTTGTTAGCCCAGTTTAAATGAGAATCCTGTACACGTGGATTAATGATGTTGTAATTAAGGATTTGGGTTGTTGATCTTCCAAAGTTTCTCGATAGAAGCATGCTTAACACACAAGCCAAGTTTCATTCTATTTTAGTTTTCATGTTGATGCACTGAATTTTGGTGCTTTTTATTGGAGTTCTTGCCTACTATAAGGAGAATTACCACTATCTCTTTATTGTTTATTATTCTTTGGAGGGGCAGGTCCAAGTCCTCTGGACCTGGCCTCCCTCGCTACCATTTCTATTTGGACTCCTTCATCCTCCTTTGGTTGCATTTGATGCTTCTAAGTCGGTCCACTAATAAAAGTAGCTTTAGAGGGAGATGTTTTTCTTTTAGTAGCTGTTATCACTCAGGTTGTTCCCAAAAGTTGTAAGAAAGGGAATACGACCGAGGTAACCATAGACCAATCTTTTAGATACATATTCTAGCCAATCTGCATCCAGAGAGGGCTCTCTCTTTATGGTTTAGCTTTGTTTTGAGGTATATTATGCTAGTTATGAAGTACAAGGGTTTTGTTTAGAGTTTTGGTTGGAAGGATGGGTACACAAAAGCACAGTGAGGTAAAACTGAAACATTTCAGTCCATTGGGCATGATGGAGTCAAACCGGGAGGGCTTCCTAGATTAGGTTTCTTATCAGAGGATTTATCACAGAGCAAGGTACTCAAATATGGAACAATTCATAAGCTGGAGTAAGGCGGAATGGAGTCAATAGGTGAAGGGCAATTAAGAATCCTTCATCATGTTGACAGAGGGAAAATGGATGATTACTGCTAAGAAGCAATTAAAAATTCCTTAGCTAATATTCAAGATGATAGAACCAAGGGAAACAGGAGCAATTAAGAATTCACTATTTATGCTAATTCTGAAGGAAACATTAATAATAACAAACACTGAACACAAAGTGCAAACAAGCAAATTCTGAGTTATTCTTTTTCTCTATTATTTAGATCATGAGACATATATGATATAGTAAACACAGGAACTGTAAGACACAAGCTAGAAGAGACTTCTTGATCCATAAAACGATTCAAGAATTCTGTAACATGTTCCTTAGCATCAATTCTTCATCCAGTGAGCTCGACAAAAATGGTTCCAACAGCTTTTATTTCAAAAAATTGTTCAGTATTACAGTCAAAACTATAAACATCCACCACCAACCAACCCCAAATACTTCATCTGGGGGGGTATTTATACAAAAATGTCAAGATATCATACAAAATATCTGATAGAAATAATATCTGTTGGTAATTAATGCTTCTTTTACATAGATAGAGACAGAGAGTCTTGGAAACAGGGAGACAATAAATAGATGCAATAAGTTCATGCTGTGCTGGTTGATCCGTCTTTATGAGATGTACTGGAGGTAGGTGTTACAAGTCAGTTCCCAGCTGTCTTCCACTGATCCTCTATGCTGATTTTTCTGCTTTGGCCAAAATTTCTTTAAATCTGATGTGATACGCTTTGACCCGCAGGACCGTGATTTATTTCTGTTCTCTACATTATAGCAGATGGTGCACAATTTTTATTTGACCAAAGATAAGTTTACAGGATCTCTAGCATGCTCTGCCACCACTCTGGTCTTGGTATTTATGTCTCTGCAGCTTCCTTAAAGTCTCGTCAGTATCTGTGTACCTAAAGAAATTAGGTGGGATGGTGAATAGATGCTTCACCTCATGCTCTATGTAGAATACATTTTACAGGCTGTCATAAAGGGACTGGCCAGATGGAAGTGCTTTTTCTCCTGAAGTACTTGAAGATGCATTAGCTTGATTGACAACATATGTATTTAATTTATGTACATAGTCCTTGTGCTTCATCAAATGATCATTATCTCCCAAAGGACTTGGCAAACCTTTTTGATGCAAGACTGTAAATTTGTCTGTGAAAGAATCAATTTCTACCTGCATGTCCTGGCATCTTCTATCCAAGTTTTGCATTAGAGTTCTCATGGTTAGAACTCTCTTGATGACCAGAATGGTACCTTTTCTGTCTCTAATATCCAGTGCTTCCAGTTCTTCACTGGTCTTGGTATTCAAAAAATGTATTAGCCTGTTAGCTTGCTCAGGCATCTGTCCCCATAAGGCTCTTGTTTTCTAAATTTCCACTTGGGCTACTCTTATTAAATCAATCTATTCATAAATGGTTTGAATAGACCTCCATACATCACTAAGGGATTGAGTGATGTTGGTCCACAAAATTCCTCTGATATCTGCCAGAGGCTTATGCAGAGAGAGATCCTTTTCTAAGGCTCTTACCTTGTTCTCCAATGCCTTGACCTCCCTTGTTTTCTCTGCCACATTCATCTTGGATTTATCATAGCTTTGCTCTACTTTTGTCAGTTTTTCTTTGACTTGCTTCAAGTCAGATACTTGGAGTTTCAGATCCTCCATGGCTTTTATTAATTGCTCTGTAGTCATAGCTGTACTGCTGCCTAGTGCTGTTGATATTGATGTCGCTCCTGTGATGATTTCTACTGTTGATGCTGGGACAGTGGGACGCACTGCTGTTATAACTGTGGAAGGGGCAGTTGTGACTGTTGGAGATACTTCAGGTGGCTGGGAGGTCGACTCTCCCTATTTTTCTTGTAGTTCTTTCTCCAATGCCTGCTCTGTCTCACTCAATCTCTCGTTCAACCTCATGAGCAAGTCCATCATGCCCTGTTCGGACTTCTGTTGTACAATATCTGCTATCTGTGGATGCATAGAAAGAGGCATTTTGAGTTGTTTTCTGAGGGCAGCAATGTCCTCTTCCTTTTTCTTCATTAGTGCTTTTATGCCTTTGGCATCTTTGGGATCATGTCCAAGTTCAATGATAATATCTTCCAAGGATTTTATCCTGTTGTCCTTTGCTAGAGAAGAAGATTTCTCTAAGTCCAACTGAGCAGAGGCATTATTTAAGGAATTTTGTAATTTATGAGCCAACATTGCTTTATCAGCTAGCGTGGAATACACCATCTCTCCAGTTTGTTTGTGCAGCTCAATCTGGTCTATTGGATGAATGTCCTTGGCTAAGACTTTGTTGAGGCCCCGAAAATCGGGTCGACAATAAGGGGGATACCCACCCGGTCCGGACCTTGGTTGGCAGCTCCTTATCCGTTTGGTATAGCGGGTCCGACTGGGGATAATGGGACCAGTTTCCCAATATAAGGGTGTATGTGTGTATGTGCAGAGTTGGATGTTGCTGATCTAAGAATACTTAAAGCTAATTTAATTCAAATTTTTAAACTAACTCCATGCTATTGTAATCTAATGAGAAACGACACATCTAATCTACGCTAACCCGGGGTGTATTTCTTCTATTATGCGATCTAAAGAGATTTCAAACAATAACTAGTAATAAAGATCATTCAACTATTATAAGAATAGAAATCAATTAAGATAAACCACTTTGCATAAGAAGTTAGGCAAAACAGTTGTGAACAACATATCGCATAATAAGTTATTCATATATTAGACATAAATAAATGGCTCCACCGTACAGAAGTGCCAAATGGTAACTCATACATTCATGCAATAACATATAAACAACTGAAAACTGTATATCACTTTAAGAATATAAGCAGAAATGGCCAAGAGATAAAAGTACCATTTATGACTAATCCTACTCATAAACTTCAAGCAAAAAATGATTTATCTCTACTTGTTCTAACATCTACTAAGAGTACAAAAGTGCAACATCAGTAGCAGACATCAAATGCAAACATTAATAAATCTCGATCCATCCATTCATCAAAACCTCCTCTGAGGGTGCAGAAGTGCATGTTCCGAGGACAAGTTTTTGACAAATTTCTGGACCCTTCTCTAAATGCATGAGAAGGGTTAAAATACTACTTCCTAATTCTAATAATAGTGTCTTTAAAAAATTTTGGATGCAGTTTTCAAATGACCGTCCTTTTTCTAATCTAATATAAAAGAAAAACAAAATTCTAAAATAAGGCTACTTCTGAACTTGGTCTTTAAAGCTGCAAGTGTTCATCATGGGCTTGAGAAGAGTCGGCTGGCTGACTTCTGCGCTGAGCTGGGCTGCAAAAACAGAATCTATGAGAGCTGGCACTACTTTTTCGGCCGCGTTTATGATGCATTTCACAGTCATCCATTGACTATGCGGCTTGACCAAGTATGCCCAGTAACACTCCCAATTTAACCTGTTCAATGCCTGGATCGCTTGTCCCTTTTCCTGCGCCTTCTGCTTCCATTCTGCTTCCAGTCGTAGTTTATATGGTAGGTACCCCGAGGTGGTCTCCATCATACATCATTCGTTTTTGTCTTTTTTGAGCGTCTCCTCTTTTCTGGACCAATCTTTGGTGGTCTCTGCTAGGTTTGGGTTCTCTGCCACAAATTTCTTAATGAATTGTGCATTGTAAGTCGCATGCGGTTCAGGAAGATGATACATAAGCTTTAAATCTTGTGCAGCGAATGATCCGATGAGCCCATGTCCTTGAACCTTGAATTCTCTGTTGTTCATCTCTGCATTGTCAAGTATCCACTTTATCATATCCATATATGGTAGAATTTTGGGCCTTGCTACTATCCGGTGAAGAAATGAACATGCTAGCTCCTCTAAGGACGCCTCGGAAGAGCGTTGTGAGCCCGCGATAGTAGCAACCTTCATTATTCTAGGATTTTCTTCTTCAAGCAGCCTGTACATGCTTTCCCATGCCGATATCCCTACGCCTCTGTTACAGGCTGTGTTTGTATACAAAGGCGCCATCTCCTTCATCTTTTCCTTCGCCTCAGAGCCTTGAGCTTTATTTTTCTTTCCCATTTCTTCCTGCGTTTGGCTTTGAATCGTCTTAGCTCTTCGTTCCTGCAGATTATGAGTGAAATGGAAATGACTGATTAAGAAAGGTGATGGGAGAGTTTTAAATGCAACAGATATATCAAATATGCCACCTTACGTGAAGTAATTCTTTACAAAAGAACGCGTCTTCATTTCATTTAATAACTAACAAATAATTCATTCACTATCATTAAAAGCGCATGATCTTGAGTTAGATTATGGTAAGTGGCTTTTCTTTGAATGGCATGCCCGAAGGATTCGTGATGAAGTGATTTATGATTTGCTTACGTAACATCGCAGATCGCGCCATCGCAAATCACACCATCGCAGATTGCGAGAATATAATATCGCAGCGATCGCAACATCGCAGGTCGCAGAAGTTTGATGTTTGCCAAATCTTGCCAGCTTATTTTTGCGATATGCGATCTTGCGATCGGTGTTATCACAGATCGGTAAATCTTGAAGTTTTTTCCTTATGAGTATTACTTCATTGCGATGCGATGTTATTCTTAACACGAGGGTCTTGCGCATACTAATATTATAGAGAAATGGAGGCATTTCCTATCTTTTTTGCAACGCAGTTTTAAAGATATTTCCCTTATCCTAGACTTAGGTTAAAAATATTCAAAAGACCTTTCTAAGCTTACGATGGTAACCTTATTTTGAAGAAAGGAAACTCTTGCTTTTTTCTTTAAAATTTAACTAAGGGTCCCCATTCATTTAGTATTTTGGACAACACTTAAATGAACAAGGGGGGGGGGGTGTTTCTGGCCACAACAGACTTCTAGACTTGTCCTAATATAATCAGCTGCCGATTGCGGTTGCTGCACCTTGGGCTTAAAATAGCTCATGATCATTTTGCCCTCCTTTATGTCATAGGCAGACATCAATCTTTGCTGTTTTGTGGGGGCCATCTTAAGATATTGGTTATAAATTTGCAGCCTCAATGGATCATTTCTAGCCTTTATCTCTGTGAATGTTTTTTTTGATATCAGAGGTCTGCTTACTTGGTGGCCTAGTGGATGAAACTTCCACACTATGTTGCCTTTATAGCTCCTGCCTGTGTGAGCTGGTTGATGTGTCTATTACTGGGGAGGTCTGTGGGCTGGTTGCCCTCTCACCTCTTAGACTTTCTATTGTTTCTTCAATGATTTCCTCTTCAGATAGAGGATTCAGTCTTTGCCTTTTTGCACTTGGCTGTTCTGCAGGTCCACTGATGGGTGTGGCCTCTTCTCTATCTCTTTTCTTGCCTTTTTCCCCATTTAGAGGAGTCTGTAGTGCAGGAATCTCTGCTGCTTTGGTCTGGATCGGAGGAATTTTCCCCTACTGATCAGTCATGGCTTGTTGCTCTGTGCCTGCTACTTCCTTGCCCTTAGAAGAACTTGAAACTGGTGTGCTGGTTTCTTGTACAGGTTGCTGTGAAGTTCCAGCAGAAGATGTACCCACTCCAGTTTGCTGAGGTAGCTTGAAAGATACCTATCCAAAAGAGTCCATGTCAAGGGTCTTTTCTAAATCTTTCATAGCTTGTTCCATCTTTTCTTGCTGAGTAAGTTCTTCTATTAATGTACCCTCCACCCACTCATCTTGATTAGCATATTGTTCTACTTTAGGGATCCTATGATGTATGTAAGTTGACAGCTGGTTTCTTACTTTTCTGTCACTTATAAAGCTATTTGGGTCATATGGCACCCACCAGAAGATTTTCTTCAATTTAAGGTCTTCCCCTAATATCTTATCAACATCTTCCCATGCTTCCCTCTTGTTAATGATAAAAGGGCCTAACTGGTTTCTTATTCTCAGCTGAGCCTTTTTCTTTACATTGAAAAAGTGAGTTAAATCTGCATTGATAAGTTGCCTGAAATACTCCAGTGTAAATAGTCTCATGGGCACATATTTGGGCAGCTTATAAGGGCACAGTTCACAACGATATATCCTGATTTCAGTGTCATCCTGGTAGAAGTGCCAGTCACCTATTCTGTAATTTTGGAGAGCTGTAAAATCTTCTTTATGTCACTAGAGAGCCTAGGAGGAGGAGCTCCTATCAATAGAGTGGAGGCTGGATGCACAAACCCGTCAATGAATTCACAGTAGGAATAAGGGGATTCACCAACCTTGTGGAAGACTAAGGTCCAAAAGATTACAAACCTCCTCTTTCCTTTGGAATCCAATTTCCTGATGGGAAATAAAAAATTGTCTGGGTGATAATATAACAGTAGATGGTATATGAAAGTTGTGTATTTAAACACTCCTTCTCTTTCCAAATTCATAAATTAAGCATGGATTTTGTCAGCAATGAAAGAGGCATAGTCATACTTAATAGTAGGGGGCTGTCCTGGAGTAAAGGTGGATAACAGAACCAGGACAATCTCATCCACATATTCACTATCCACCTAAATCCCAAGATCACTGATATCATGTCAAGAATAATTCTTCCAGTCTCATTGAACCAGACATGTAAATAAGGAGGTGGGCCTTGGGGCTGGCAATCTGGTTTCATGAATAACTTAGCAATCCGGGTTATTTCTGCACTGGACAGTTGAGAGCCTTGCTCAAGAAAAAATCCCATGGAAAGAGGAGCAAGAGGCTGAACTGGATGGAAGTGTAGCATCTCATTGATAGATTCAACAGTTATGTAAAAGAGAACAATTTGTGATGGAGTCATAACTGCTTTACTGATAGGGTCATAATTGGCACAGTAGTGGCGAATAATATCTGGGAACACATTGACTGAGGGAAGGTAATATCTGGGGAGATTGGATTCCCATATTCCATAGATATCAGAGTTGTTCAAATGATTATTTCTGATTAGGAAGAAATTATGAAGATGATTTTGGCAACCAGACGGGTCGTTTATTTGCAAATCTCTGTCGGCCAAGGGTAGATAATTTTGGTCTTTATGAGGTGCATTGAGGGGCGTTACACTGAGGGCCACAGGGGCTTCCATGTTAAGTTCTATGTGTTTTTAAACTGGAGGTCGAGTTTCTGTGGAAAAAATGGCAAAAGTGCAGTGCTGGGTGTCTTGGTATGGCAACTGTGGAGTGCTTCAACTTGAATTTGGCTCTTATAGGTATAATTTATAGAGGAAAACCAAAAATACAGGTTCGAGAGGTGGGACGGGGTAAATACCTTTGTTTTGGAGGCGAACCAGTGTAATTTGCAGGTTGACCGACGAGTTGCAGAGTAGGATGTTGGTCTTTGTTTGGTCGGGTGGCAGACTGGATGCTTCTGCAGTTGCTTGGGTGTAGTCTGCATGCAACAGTTTCGTGAAGAGAACAAATGAAAATGGACAAAAATGACAATTTCACGAGTGTTTTTTAACAAAAATTGGCTTCACGGGGCTTTTTAGCGCTTTTCGGTCAGATGACGTCATCGGGATGTGACGTTTTGTCGTGACGCAGGGGTACGGGATGCTAATGTGGAGGTGACGTGGTGATGACATCAGTGGGCGGGGTCAGCGGGAGGGCGGTAAGTGGTATTGGCCCACACCGCTTATGCACTGAAACAGTTTTTGGCGGAGGGGCTGCGAGCATGGCGGGAGGGCGCCGCGTGTCCTAGGTACGGCGGCAATATCGCCGGCTCCCCGATAGTTAATGGTCGGATGGAAGGGGGAGTGCGATATGATTGTGAACCATCCAATGCATGGGCCCAAATCTAACAGTTGATGGAGGTCTGAGGTGGCTTATGGTTACGGCGCGGGGCCCAATATAATAAACATTGATTTAAATATATCAGGGGCAGTTTGATTGGCTACAGGATGTTTAAACTGTTAATTAACCAGATCTTAATTAATATTTGAATATTTGCGCGTGGGGAGGGTTTAATAAGGTTATTAATTAACCCGGGTGGTTAATTAATCCTGAGGTCGCGCTAATAGGGTTATTCATAAGGTGCCGGATAAACCTTGAATCCCCTGTAAACATTGACATATGGCTATAATTTAGCCGATGGTGGGGATAATAAAATTTTAGGGTTTTTCTTTTATATACATAATACAAGTAGGGGGAACAAATTATGTGGGAATTATATAATAAATTTACAGTTAGTATGAAAAATTGATATGAAAATAAGTGCTAAGTTATAATGTTTAACAACTTAGGCTTAACAGAAAAACAAGGATCTTTACACAAGAAATGTGGTTTCTTTTTCTAAAGCAAGAATGTTATTTTCCTCAGGCTTTTTCATGAAATGGGGTGATTTAGGAGTATTGAGCAGATCTCAATATCCTTGGGGGGGTTAATAAGTGATTTTGGGAGAAGTGTGAGGGGAAGTTAGTCATGCCTCACTTGATTTGTAGCCAAACAATTGCCATTGTACTTATGATAACAATAAGATGAACCTCTTGAAAAACAAAAATTAATCATAAGCATGGTCTGCAACACTAAAACTACCTACCGAGCCTATTATACCTAACATTTTTTCTTCCTTTTCTTTGGGTGCATTTAAACTAGCAAACCCTCATTCACTTCTTTTCTTTTTGCTGTAATCCTATCTAGATCTACCCTTATCACATTCAAGGGCCCAGGTTTAACAGTTGAGCTCATTTGTTTCTCTACCTAACTATTTATCTGCCAAGTTTGAACAATTTGAACAGATTTTATTCTCTATCTCTAAAACAGGAAATTCAAACATGAGCTGGCCAAGATTAAGCTGTTTGGCCATTCATCAACTGTGGCAAGAGTCAACCAACTACACACCATCAGATTATTGCAAAAATCAGAATAGTAGTGGCATTTTGAACTAGCACAGTTTCCTGGTCCTCTTTATTTGGGGTTCATTTATTTTCTTTTTTGACCATTTCATTCTTTTTTCCCTTTGATCTTTCTTTTAGGGCATACCCTCTTTACATTTTTTAAGTTTTTTTATTTTTTCAAAATATGGAACCTTTGCAGCAGGGAAAGGATGAACATATTAGGGACTTTTACCAGTCAATCATGAAATATGACACCTATTGGTATGGGAGCATAACACTGGCTCCACTTGGGGATGGCTTTTCCTGGTGAAAAGTCAAGAACAAGAAGTCAGATGGCCTTATGTACAATTCTTACTGCATTCAGAATCCTCCTTTGCTGTAAGTAAACAAACTGTACAGAGGACCATGTAAAATATATACATCTCTCATGAGATGATTCAAACCATTGTACCTCTGTTTTGGATACTTTGTTTGAATGAGTTGTTCTCATGTTTTCAGCACCCAAGTCTTCTTCTACAATTTCTAATAAACTAAAAAATGAGGCAACACAAAAGGTGGCAAAGTTCCTTGACTGCTCCTAAAAATTTCTATACATTCCTTCCTTTCTTATTGCTGAAATAAACTGCAGCAACGAAACATCCTTATGTACAATTCAGAGTCCTGATATATCAAAAAACTGGATCAAAATAATGTTTCAGCATCCTACCATTAACTGGTCCATCTCTGCTTCTGTACCATCCAGGCTTTTCAAAAAGTAGGTATTGTTTCTCTGTGAAGCCTGAATAATAAAAGGTCCCTTACATAGGAAGTCAAACTTCCCATGTTTTCCTTTATCTTCTCTTCTGGAATCCCATTTCAAAACATTGTCTCCTATGAAAAAATCCTCTGCCTTAGTCCTCTTATCAAATATCTTCTTGAGTTTTTCTTGTAGTACTTGAGATCTTTGATATACCTCTTCTCTAGTCTGCTGCAAATGTATAGTCTGATTTATCCTTCTTTGAATGTCATTGGGCTGTATTTGAACTTCTTGCAATAATTTCATTACAGGTATTCCCAAGGAGGAGGGAAATACAACATCCATACCATATACAAGTTCATAGGGACTAGTTCCAATGGATCTCTTGGTAGTCAATCTGTCTGCCCATAATGCATTTATAAGCTTCTTATGCCAATTTTTCTTATTTTCTTCCAATACTTTCTTAATGATATTCATCAGGCTCTTATTGGATGACTCAGCTAGACCATTACCTTGGGGGTAATAGGTTGTGGAGTGGCCTAAGGTAATGTGGTATTTGTGACAGAAATTGATCATTCTCTTGGATTTAAAAGCAGCAACATTGTCAGTTATAATCTTTTCAGGACAGCCAAATCTAGACATGATATTGGTTTCTAAGAATTGCATGATCAATGAATCATTGGCTTGTCTACAAGGGATGGCTTCTATCCACTTGGTGAAATAATCTGTGGCAGTCAAAATCTATTTGTGCTGGCCAGAAGAGGGAGGATGGATTTCCCCAATGAAGTTTAAACCCCATTGTTGAAATGGTCTTTTGGTAGAAATTGGTCTAAGGGGTAGAGGTAGAAGTTTCCTCTTGCCTTCAAAGATTTGACATTTATGGAAAGTAGTAACAAACTTTTTGACATCAGCAAACAAGGTGGGCTAGTAAAATCCAGCGCTTAGGAATTTATCAGCCGTTGATTTCCAGTAAAAATGTCCACCACAGTCCCCTGCATGAAATTCTTTGAGCACCTTGTCAATTTCATCTTTTATTAGACAATTTAATAGAACACCTTCATGATTTTTCCAAAAAAGAGCACCATCTAAAATACAAAACTTTAAAGCTTTCATTTTTATAAACCTTTTATTTGTTCTGGATAACCCTGGAGGAGCCTGCAGGTTTAATAATACATAACATATATCAGCATACCAAGGTGATTCTAGGAAGGCCTGGCTGATTTGTGGAGTCACCATCTCCTGTTTATTATCCAGTTAATTAATATTTAGGGCCTGGAAATTGGTTTCAGTCATGAGTTTAGCCAATCCCTGTCCTTTTATAAGCTTTGTAAGTTTTATTTCAATATCATACTCTAATATAATAGCAATCCATTTACCTCTCTTACCTTCATTCCCCTCTTGGGTTAGGATATCTTTGAAAACAGTGCTCAACACATAAGCTATTATATGAGAGTATAGTATGTAGACTCTGAAATCTTTGATGGCTTTCACAAGTGCATAAGCTTGTTTTTCCATGATTGGGTATTTTAGAGGTGCATCCCTCAGTGCTTTGCTAAAGAAGGCTATGGGTTTTTCACATCCTTGATCATCTTTTTGTAGCAAAACAACAACAATAGTGTGTTCTGATGCAAATGAAAATATTATGAAGCCTCTATCAAATTTTGGGCTTGTAATGACTGGTGTTTTGGTCAAGGCTATCTTGATTTCTTCTAATGCTTGTTTGGCTTCTAATATCTATTTGACCTTGGAATCTTTCTTCAGCATATTATTCAACAATCTAATTAATTCAGCCAAGTTGGGTATGAATCTTCTTAAAAAATTAAATTTTCCTAGGAAAGCTTGGAGTTCTTTGACATTTCTGGGATGTGGTATTTGTAAGATGGCTCCTATTCGGTTAGGGTCAATTTTAATGCCATCTTTTGAGATTAGGTGACCTAACAATTTTCCCTGTTCTAGGCCAAATAATGACTTCTTTGGATTTAGTGATATACCATATTTTCTGCAGGTTAAAAACACTTGTCTCAGATGATCTAGGTGCTGCTGATCTGATTTGAAAAACACAGTGAGGTCATCTAGGTATATGACCAGGAAATCATGAATTTCTTTAGCAAAAGCTATGTCCATTGCACGTTGGAAAGTTGCCCCTGCATTCTTGAGTCCAAATGGCATTTTCACATATTTGAAAGTTCCCCATGGAGTTGTAAAAGTAGTTTTTTCTTGATCATCAGGGTGAACTAGAATCTGGTTGAAGCCTGAAAACCCATCCAAAAGTGAAATTCTAGAGGCACCTACTACCCTTTGTAAAATGTGGTCCATCTTAGGTAAGGGGTAGTGGTGTTTTAAAGAGACTTTGTTTAGATTCCTCAAATCAACAAAGTTAGATTTCTCCTGTTTTCTTCCTAGTGGGCACTAAATTAGAGACCCATTCTGAAAATCTGATAGGTGCAATTATCCTAGCTTCATACATTCTTTTGACTTCTTTTTCAATTAGAGGGAGGAGTACAGGGTTGACCCTTTTGAGTTTTTGCTTGAAAGGTTTTTGATTTTCTTTGAGGGGTATTGTATGTTGAATCACAGAAGTATCATAGGATTTGAGATCTTTATAGCTCCATGCAAAAATGTCCTAGAATTCCTTGAACAGTTAAACATATTTAAGCTTTTGGTCAGGAGGCAAAGTTTTGGACAATTTTATCATTTTAGGATTTTGTTCAGTTCCTATGTTACAGTCTTCAATGTCTGTGTTTAAAGGCTGCGTTTTGGGTTTCCTTGGGATATCAATAGAATCAAAAATGTCTTCCAGAGGAGTTAATCCTGTGGATAAAAAATTGTCCTTTAAGTCAATAACTTTAGATTCTCCTCCAATAGTTTCATCAATGTCTATTTATTTAAGCTCTTGCAACTCTTTGCTGGTAAATTTCGTTGGATGTAGTATTTGAGTTGCTGTTTCAGCTGAAATGTGTGTTTCACAAATAGTGTCCATGTCTATAAAAGTGCTGAAAAATTCTTCTTTTAAGGTCAGGAAATTATTAATCTGAGTGTCATTGTCAAACACTTGCCAGTTTTTTACATTTTCAGGTACAGTTAGCCTGTGTTTAATCTCAGTTGTAAAATGATGATTAGGCTCAAATGGTAGTTTACAAGTGCTGGCAAATGTTGCCAAACTGTGAGCATGCAAATTGTGTTTCCTTGGAATTTTGGCAAGCTGTGTTTCTAGAAAGGTATTGAGTATTTCAATTGCTGCCCCTTTATAAGATCTTAATCTGAGATCATTTGTGAGTAAGTTTCCTTTCATTTGTTGAATAACTAAATCAGAGTCTCCCAAAATTGATACCCTAACCACCCCTAAGATTTTGATCAATTTGAGTCCTAGTAAAAGCGCTTCATATTCAACCATGTTATTAGTGCATCTAAAATTCAACCTGTATGCATGCCCTTCAGCATGATCATTTTCCATATTATGTATCCAGAACCCTGCTCCTGCTCCTAGTTTATTGACTGATCCATCAAATTCTAAATACCATAGGATTTCATGATTATAGCCAACATCAGAAGTCTTAGAAATTTGCTTACTAGGGAGATTTGGATTTACAGTTTCATGTGGTTTCCCTTGTGTGTCTGATATACTATTGTTCAAAGAAATTTCTTGAATTTTAATATTGGATTTTTCATTTATGAAATTTTTCTGCTCTAAAGCTAAAGCCTTGACATCAGTTGGGGGATAAATTTCAGCATTGTATGGGATGAAGGAGTCCATATCAGAATGCATGGAATAGATGGGAAAATTCTGGGGTTTCTCCGGGCTACTGACCACATATTTCATCAAAGTTTCCCGGTACAATCTCTTTGGCTGGACAAATTCCGCAATGGTAGCATAGGACATGTCCAATTGTAAAGGTCCTTGGAGCTTTGCACCCCAAGATCTAGATAGCAACATGCCATATTTTGGTGGAATATCAGCTACCACTACATTCATTAAAATTGTCTTGGCAGGGTATTGAACTAATGATACACATAAATCTTTGATTAATCCCAGACATCTCACCTGGCTTGAATCGAAAGAGAACAAGTCTTTGTATGGCCTGGTGATATCTAGGTCCAACTTCTCCATTACAGATTTGGGGATTAAATTATGGGAAGCTCCAGAATCAAACATTGTGTTATGGAGTATCTTATCGTGAATGTTCAGACTTACGTAGAAAGGAGGAACCCCTCCATCTACTGATTTACCGTTGACCTCAGGGCCAAAAATTAATTCTGGTTGGTCATCAAGGACATTTACTGCATCTCTGTTTTCTGAAATTTGAAGTGATCTGCTGATTTGTTGTCTATAGACATCGTGTTTAGCTAATTCGGACAATGGAATTACTATCTTTAATTTGTGTATTTCAGTTTCAAGGTTGAAAGGTTTTTCTGTTTGAATTTTTTCATTTCGGGCAGTGAGATTTTCTTTTTCTGCTGTTTTTTCGATGCTTTTTCCTTTATCAAGAGTAGTGTTATGGGCTGAAGTTGCTTGTATGTCAATTCCTGGAGGTTCTCCCACAATTTCTTTGGAAGAAATGGAAGATGAAGATTGTTCATTTGGTTGTTGATTATCTGAAACATCTTCAACTGTTGGATTGTTTGGGTTAGGAATTACTTTAGGAGGAGTTTGTATAGGATGGTCCTTAACTTTAGCTCTTCTAGATTGTTTAGTTTCTTTCTGTTTATTGTCATCAGGGACATCTATTCTCTTGCTTCTTAGATTATATTTCTTGTGAACTTCATAGATGGTTGTGTCATATCCCTCCCTAAATCAAATGATTCCCCTGATTGGATTTGGAACTGATTAAGAGTGTGGGCCTCTTGGTCTTCTTGGGTTAAGAAAATTTGTTGTTCACTAGTGAGCCCCATTAAGTTAATTTGAGTGTCTTCTGTTGGTTCACTAGAAGTTGAAGCTTCAGCATAGTTTTCTTGGAATGGAGGTCTAATGTTTTGGTCAGGGCCAACCTTTCCAGTATTGGGATTCTGATTTTTTCTGAAATTTGGGTTTCTTCCAGTGTTGTTCGGTTGACCATCCCAAGGGGATTTTCTCTCAATTGTTTCTACTTGATCACCAAGTCTATCAATTCCTTTAATGATATCATCTAATTTTTGTTCAAAGGCAGAAGGTTCTTCTTTGATGGATATCCTCCTTTCAGCTTTGACCCGAGCTCGTTTAGAAATTAGGTTGGCCTCAACACTGACAGCTATACTTTGCATGTCTTCTAGGCTTCGAGGAGCCCTTTCCCTAAGCTGGTATGCCATGTCAGTGTCAAATGCATCAGGAAATTTATCAAGGCCAAGTCTAGTGGAGGTCTGAGATTCTGAGGAATAACATTGTATACATTGTTAAATCTGGTACAGTAATCTTGAACAGTTTCTTGTGGACCTCGTTTCAAGTTTTCATATTCTGATAAAATGTGGAGAGGATATTTTTTTTTTCCCATCTGTTTAAGAAGGTTTGATAAAGAGCATCTGGATCATTGATAGTGTTTGTAGGGAGTGCTCTAAACCAGGTTCTAACATCTCCAGTTAAGCTTTGGACAAAGACTTTCATTCTTACATTATCATCATCAATCTCATAGTTTTCAAAACCATCATTTACTTGGTGTGTTGTTGAGTTGTGTAAGTGCCAGTATCATCAAAATAGGTGATTTTGCTTTGATATTCTTGAGGCATAGCCCTTGGATTTGCTGGTAATTGCAGGGGAGCATATTGGTTTGCCATATTTGCAGAGATAAGTGTAACAACCGGAAGAGCAGGGATACCAGTTGAAATATGTGTTGTGGGTGGGGGAGTGGAAAGGATGGTTTGAAGTGCTGATGGTGAACTAGGAGATGCAACAGTAATGGCAGAAAGGATTGGTGTTTTTCCAGAGGTAAGCTTAGTTTGGATAGGGTTCTCCTAAGGTGTGTCAATGTGTGAATTAGCAGAATGTTCTTGATTTTCTTGGATTCTAAGGTTCTTAGGGATCAGATTAGGATTTTCAAAGATAGGTGGGGGATTTGGATTTGGATTTGATCTAGTGTAACGGATCTTCTTTTTTGGAGCCAGCTTCTGAATATATTTTTGGTTTTTCTTGAAATATTTGAAGGATACAACTTTTGACAATATCTTTCTAGGGAGTTTTAAATATGGGAGTTTTGAATTTTCCTGAAAATCTATTGAAACAAGGGACTGATCAAGTATTCGAGACAACTGTTCAAAGCCTAGAACTAGACTGGAGATAGACTGAAGTAGCTTTTATTTACTCCTGCAATTGCATAGCAAAAGCAGTTTCAAAGGCTACTTGGCTAACTTCAGGCTCCATCTGTAGCTTTAAAAAAAAAATTAAATAGCAGTAACAAACAATTATTCAGATCCCCAGCGGAGTCGCTAATGATGTTATCACTCAGGTTGTTCCCAAAATTTGTAAGAAAGGGAATACGACCGAGGTAACCACAGACCAATCTTTTAGATACAGATTCTAGTCAATCTGCATCTAGAGAGGGCTTTCTCTTTATGATTTAGCTTTGTTTTGAGGTATATTATGCTAGTTATGAAGTACAAGGGTTTTTTTATAGAGTTTTGGTTGGAAGGATGGGGACACAAAAGCACAGTGAGGTAAAACTGAGACATTTCAGCCCATTGGGCATGATGGAGTCAAACAGGGAGGACTTCCTAGGCTAGGTTTCTTATCAGAGGATTTATCACAGAGCAAGGTACTCAAATATGGAACAATTCATAAGATGGAGTAAGGCGGAATGGAGTCAATAGGTGAAGGGCAATTAAGAATCCTTCATCATGTTGACAGAAGGAAAATGGATGATTACTGCTAAGGAGCAATTAAGAGCTCCTTAGCTAATATTCAAGATGATAGAACTGGGGGAAACAGGAGCAATTAAGAATTCACTGTTTATGCTAATTCTGAAGAAAACATTAATAATAACAAACACTGAACACAGAGTGCAAACAAGCAAATTCTGAGTTATTCTTTTTCTCTATTATTTAGATCATGAGACATATATGATATAGTAAACACAGGAACTGTAAGACACAAGTTAGAAGAGACTTCTTGATCCACAAAACGATTCAAGAATTCTGTAACATGGTCCTTAGCATCAATTCTTCATCCAGTGAGCTCGACAAAAATGGTTCCAATAGCTTTTATTTCCAAAATTGTTCAGTATTACAGTCAAAACTATGAACATCCACCACCAACCAACCCCAAATACTTTGTCTAGGGGGGGGTATTTATACAAAAATGTCAAGATATCATACAAAATATCTGATAGAAATAATATCTATTGGTAATTAATGCTTCTTTTACATAGATAGAGACAGACAGTCTTGGAAACAGGGAGACAATAAATAGATGCAATAAATTCATGCTGTGCTAGTTGATCTGTCTTTATGAGATGTACTAGAGGTAGGTGTTGCAAGTATGTTCCCAGTTGTCTTCTACTGATCCTCTGTGCTGATTTTTCTACTTTGGCCGAACTTTCTTTAACTCTGATGTGATATGCTTTGACCCGCAGGACCGTGATTTATTTCTGTTCTCTACATTATAGCAGATGGTGCACAATTTTGATTTGACCAAAGATAAGTTTACAGGATCTCTAGCATGCTCTTCCACCAATCTGGTCCTGGTATTTTATGTCTCTGCATCTTCCTTAAAGTCTCGTCAGTTTCTGTGTACCTGAAGAAATTAGGTGGGATGGTGAATAGATGCTTCACCTCATGCTCTATGTAGAATAGATTTTCCAGGCTGTCATAAAGGGACTGGCCAGATGGAAGTGCTTTTTCTCCTGAAGTACTTGAAGATGCAGTAGCTTGATTGATAGCATATGTATTTAATTTATGTACATAGTCCTTTGCTCCATCAAATGATCATTATCTCCCAAAGGACTTGGCAAACCTTTTTGATGCGTTGTCTGAGAAAGAATCAATTTCTACCTGCATGTCCTGGCATCTTCTGTCCAAGTTTTTCATTAGAGTTCTCATGGTTAGAACTCTCTTGATGTCCAGAATTGTACCTGTTCTATCTCTAATATCCAATGCTTCTAGTTCTTCACTGGTCTTGGTATTCAAAAAATGTATTATCCTATTAGCTTGCTCAGGCATCTGTCCCAATAAGGCTCTTGTAATCTGAATTTCCTCATGGGCTACTCTTACTAAATCAATCTGTTCATACATGGTTTGAATGGACCTCCATACATCACTAAGGGATTGAGTGTTGTTGGTCCACAAAATTCCTCTGATTTCTGCTAGAGGCTTATGCAGAGAGAGATCCTTTTCTAAGGCTCTTACCTTGTTCTCCAATGCCTTGACCTCCCTTGTTTTCTCTGCCACATTCATCTTGGATTTATCATAGCTTTTCTCTACTTTTGCAATTTTTCCTTTGAGTTGCTTCAATTTAGATACTTGGAGTTTCAGATACTCCATGGATTTTATTAATTTCTCTGTAGTCATAGCTGTACTGCTACCTGGTGCTGTTGATATTGATGTCGCTCCTGTGATGATTTCTGTTATTGATGCCGGGACAGTGGGAGGCACTAGTGTTATAACTGTGGAAGGGGTAGTTGTGACTGTTGGAGCTACTTCAGGTGGATGGGAGGTCGACTCTCCCTGCTTTTCTTGTAGTGCTTTCTCCAATGCCTACTCTATCTCACTCAATCTCTCATTCAACCTCATGAGCAGGTCCATCATGTCCTATTCAGACTTCTGCTGTACAACATCTGTTGTCTGTGGATGCATAGAAGGAGGCATTTTGAGCTGTTTTCTGAGGGCAGCGATGTCCTCTTCCTTTTTCTTCATTAGTGCTTTTATGCCTTTGGCATCTTTGGGATCATGTCCCAGTTCAATGATAATATCTTCTAAGGATTTTATCCTGTTGTCCTTTTCTAGAGAAGAAGCTTTCTCTAAGTCCAACTGAGTAGAGGTATTATTTAAGGAATTTTGCAATTTATGAGCCAACATTGCTTTATCAGCTAGCGTGGAATACACTATCTCTCCAGTCTGTTTGTGCAACTCAATCTGGTCTATTGGATGAATGTCCTTGGCTAAGACTTCTAGATTTGTCCTGATATAATCAGCTGCTGATTGCGGTTGCTGCACCTTGGGCTTAAAATAGCTCATGATCATTTTTCCCTCCTTTATGTCATAGGCAGACATCAATCTTTGCTGTTTTGTGGGGGCCATCTTAAGATATTGGTTATAAATTTGCAGCCTCAATGGATCATTTCTAGCCTTTATCTTTGTGAATGTTTTTTTTGATATCAGAGGTCTGCTTACTTAGTGGCCTAGTGGATGAAACTTCCACACTATGCTGCCTTTATAGCTCCTGCCTGTGTGAGCTGGTTGATGTGTCTATTACTAAGGAGGTCTGTGGGCTGGTTGCCCTCTCACCTCTTAGAATTTCTATTGTTTCTTCAATGATTTCCTCTTCAGATAGAGGATTCAGTCTTTGCCTTTTTGCACCTGGCTGTTCTGTAGGTCCACTGATGGGTGTGGCCTCTTCTTTGTCTCTTTTCTTGCCTTTTCCTCATTTAGAGGAGTCTGTAGTGTAGGAATCTCTACTGCTTTGGTTTGGATTGGAGGAATTTTCCCCTGCTGATCAGTCATGGCTTGCTGCTCTGTGCCTGCTACTTCCTTGCCCTTAGAAGAACCCGAAACTGGTGTGCTGGTTTCTTGTACAGGTTACTGTGAAGTTCCAGTAGAAGATGTACCCACTCCAGTTTGCTGAGGCAGCTTGAAAGATACCTATCCAAAAGATCCCAGGTCAAGGGTATTTTTTAAATCTTTCATAGCTTGTTCCATCTTTTCTTGTTGAGTAAGTTCTTCTATTAATGTACCCTCTAACCACTCATCTTGATTAGCATATTGTTCTATTTCAGGGATCCTATGATGTATGTAAGTTGACAACCAGTTTCTTAGTTTTCTGTCACTTATAAAGCTATTTGGGTCATATGGCACCCACCAGAAGCTTTTCTTCAATTTAAGGTCTTCCCCTAATATCTTATCAGCATCTTCCCATGCTTCCCTCTTGTTAATGATAAAAGGACCTGAATGGTTTCTTATTCTCAGCTGAACCTTTTTCTTTACATTGCAAAAGTAAGTTAAATCTGCATTGATAAGTTGCCTGAAATACTCCACTGCAAATAGTCTCATGGGCACATCTTTGGGAAGCTTATAAGGGCACAATTCACAACCATATATCCTGATTTCAGTGTGATCCTAGTAGAAGTACCAGTCACCTATTCTGTAATTTTGGAGAGCTATAAAATCTTCTTTATGTCCTAAGAGCCTAGGAGGAGGAGCTCCTATTAATAGAGTGGAGGCTGGATGCACAAACCCGTCAATGAATTCACAGTAGGTATAAGGGGATTCATCAACCTTGTGGAAGACTGAGGTCCAAAAGATTACAAACCTCCTCTCTCCTTTGGAATCCAATTTCCTGATGGGAAATAAAATATTGTCTCGGTGATAATATAACAACAGATGGTATATGAAAGTTGTGTATTTAAACACCATCTCTTTCCAAATTCATAAATTGAGCATGGATTTTGTCAGCAATGAAAGAGGCATAGTCATACTTAATAGTAGGGGGCTGTCCTGGAGTAGAGGTGGATAACAGAACCAGGACAATCTCATCCACATATTCACTGTCCACCTAAATCCCAAGATCACTGATATCATGTCAAGAATAATTCTTCCAGTCTCATTGAACCAGACATGTGAATAAGGAGGTGGGCCTTGGGGTTGGCAATCTGGTTTCATGAATAACTTAGCAATCCGGGTTATTTCTGCACTGGACAGTTGAGAGCCTTGCTCAAGAAAAAATCCCATGGAAAGAGGAGCAAGAGGTTGAACTGGATGGAAGTGTAGCATCTCATTGATAGATTCAATAGTTATGTAAAAGAGAATAGTTTGTGATGGACTCATAACTTCTTTATTAACAGGGTCATAATTGGCACAACAGTGGCGAATAATATCTGGGAACACATTGACTGAGGGAAGGTAATACCTGGGGAGATTGGATTCCATATACCATAGATATCAGAGTTGTTTAGATGACTATTTCTGATTAGGCAGAAAGTATGAAGATGATTTTGGCAACCAGACGGGTCGTTTATTTGGAAATATTTGTCGGCCAATGGTAGATGATTCTGGTCTTTATGAGGTGCATTGAGGGGCATTACATTGAGGGCCACAGGGGCTTCCATGTTCAGTTCTTTGTGTTTTTAAACTGGAGGTCAAGTTTTTGTGGAAAAAGGGCAAAAGAGCAGTGCTGGGTGTCTTGGTATGGCAACTGTGGAGTGCTTCAGCTTGAATTTGGCTCTTATAGGTATAATTTACAAAGGAAAACCAAAAATGTAGGTTCGGGAGGTGGGACGGGGTAAATACCTATGTTTTGGAGGCGAACCAGTGTAATTTGCAGGTTGACCGATGAGTTGCGGAGCAGGATGCTGGTCTTTGTTTGGTCGGGTGGCGGACTGGACGCTTCTGCAGTTGCTTGGACGTAGTCTGCATGCAAGATTTTCACGAAGAGAATGAATGAAAATGACAATTTCACGAGTTTTTTAAAAAAAAATTGGCTTCGCGGGGCTTTTTGGTGCTTTTCGGTCGGATGACATCATTGGGATGTGACGTTTTGTCATGACGCAGGGGTATGGGATGCTGATGTGGAGGTGACATGGTGATGACATCAACGGGCGGGGTCAGCGAGAGGGCGGTGAGAGGTATTGGCCTGCATCGCTTATGCGCTGAAACGGTTTTGGGTGGAGGGGCCGCGAGCATGGCGGGAGGGCTCCGCGTGTCCCAGGTACGGCGGCAATACCATCAGCTCCCTGGCAGTTAACAGTCAGGCGGAAGGGGGAGAATGATATGATTGTGAGCTGTCCGATGCAAGGGCCCAGATCTAACAGTTGATGGAGGTCTGAGGTGGCTCAAGGTTACGGCGCGGGGCCCAATATAATAAACGTTGATTTAAATATATCGGGGGCAGGTTGAATGGCTACGGGATGTTTAAACTGTTAATTAACCAAATGTTAATTAATCTTTGAATATTTGCGTGCAGGGAGGGTTTAGTAAGGTTATTAATTAACCCAGGTGGTTAATTAATCCAGAGGTCGCGCTGATAGGGTTATTCACAAGGTTCCAGATAAACCTTGAATCCCTTGTAAACATTGACATATGGCTATAATTTAGTCGGTGGTGGGGATAATAAAATTTTGGGGTTTTTCTTTTATATACATAATACGAGCAGGGGGAACAAATTATGTGGGAATTATATAATAATTTTACAGTTAGTATGAAAAATTGATATGAAAATAAGCGCTAAGTTATAATGTTTAACAACTTAGGCTTAACAAGAAAACAAGGATTTTTACACAAGAAATGTGGTTTCTTTTTCTCAAGCAAGAATGTTATTTTCCTCAAGATTTTTCATGAAATGGGGTGATTTAGGAGTATTGAGCAGATCTCAATATCCTTGGGGGGGTTAAAGTGATTTTGGGAGAAGTGTGAGGGGAAGTTAGTCATGCCTCACTTGATTTGTAGCCAAACAATTGCCATTGTACTTATGATAACAATAAGATGAACCTTTTGAAAAACAAAAATTAATCATAAGCATGGTTCTGCAACACTAAAACTACCTACCGAGCCTATTATACCTAACATTTTTTCTTCCTTTTCTTTGGGTGCATTTA
This sequence comes from Pinus taeda, assembly GCA_000404065.3. Classification (NCBI taxonomy): domain Eukaryota; kingdom Viridiplantae; phylum Streptophyta; class Pinopsida; order Pinales; family Pinaceae; genus Pinus; species Pinus taeda. Next base: position 31,298 of record APFE030260186.1, read on the forward strand.
AACTAGCAAACCCTCATTCACTTCTTTTCCTTTTGCTGCAATCCTATCTAGATCTACCCTTATCACATTCAAGGGCGCAGGTTTAACAGTTGAGCTCATTTGTTTCTCTACCTAACTATTTATCTGCCAAGTTTGAACAGTTTTAATAGATTTTATTCTCTATCTCTAAAACGGGAAATTCAAACATGAGCTAGCCAAGATTAATCGGTTTGGCCATTCATCAACTGTGGCAAGAGTCAACCAACTGCACACCATCATATTATTTCAAAAATCAGAATAGTAGTGGCATTTTGAACTAGCACACTTTCCTGGTCCTCTTTATTTGGGGTTCATTTCTTTTCTTTTTTGACCATTTCATTCTTTTTTCCCTTTGATCTTTCTTTTAGGGCATACCCTCTTTGCATTTTTTAAGTTTTTTGATTTTTTCAAAATATGGAACCTTTGTAGCAAGGAAAGGATGAACATATTAGGGACTTTTACCAGTCAATCATGAAATATGGCACCTATTGGTATAGGAGCATAATAGTAGCAACACGAAGGAGGTTAGGAGGTATGGATTTATAGCCTAATTCTTAGTATGCTTAGCTCGAGAGGATATCCTTCATGGTGGCAGGCACCTGCAAGTATATAGTTCTCAGTTTAGAACTCCAATTTTCGTATTTTCTTTACTCAGTTGGTATTTTAGCATCTCAATTTTTCTTTTGGAGCATATTTTTAGTCTCTTCTAGCCTGTCCCCTACAATGATTTGAAGCCCTATGTTGCTTTCACTGTCTCTCACCAAAACAATGTCCATCCTCTCGAGTTTAGTTGGTAATGTAGCTTTCATTGTCTTTATCATTCACTTGATGATCTCATCCCTCTCACTCCCTCCATTTCCCTCTTTATCATCCCTCTCCTAATGACATGACAGAGAGCCTAGATTTGTAGAAGCTTAGCTGGCTCGGTGGAAGGGAGTGCTTACACTCGCCTCTATGCCCATAACGATACTAGGCATTATCAAAACTAGACCCTTTAACTTGTTGACAGGGAATTGAGAAAACACATGTTAAAGTTGATGCAAACAAAGACGAGTATACTAATGTTGAAATCTTCACTTCGGTGCCCGAATGGGTGCCTAATCATACCCGGGGAAGCCAGAACCAATGTTTGTGCACCATTGAGCTATATTGGAACATTAAATCATTGCTCAACAAGGTCCTTTTGGAACACAATTAGGCCAAGAGCGAGATTGTGTTGTAGCTTAATGAACTCTAGCTAGATTACCATGATATGGACTTGGAAGTAGAGGCATGGCCTTGGGCCTAGCGAGAATTGAGGCCCTCTTATACAAGGGCAAAGAACCAACCTTACTAGTATTCCTTATTGATCTAATAGCGGTTTCCACTTTATCTTGAGTCACCTACATGGTTCTAAATTTTGTACATTTTGTTTTTGATCTAGTTGTTTCTATATTATTTATTTAAACATATAATAATACTAATGCTCACAAAGTTTAATTGCCTATTATATTATCATATTAAAAAACATTGAGTTCACAAAATATAATCTTCATGTTATAGGGCAAAGAAAGTCATTATTTTTCTAAAGCTATTTTAGTTTTCCCAATAATAATTAAAAAATTATGATAACCATGATTCATGTTTTCCTCGAAATTTCTCAACCTCAAAGAAAAATTCATCAAAACCATGAAAAAAAAAATCAACTAGATCCTCTTAACTATGCTCTTATTGGTCCCGTCCCACACCCCAAACTTTAAATAATTGAATTTTTAAACACCAGTGGTTGATATGAGGAATTTTCTAGCCATCACCTTGACTTTATCACCTACTTTTCTTTTCCATGGAATACATTGAACAATGAAAATTAAATAAATATACTCCTTCCAATTAAAAAAATTAATAATAATCTACTTCTTTCATAAATAGATTATGTTGACTATGCTCTTAGTGATCCTGTCCCATGGCCCAAACTTTAAATATTTGAATTTTCCTAGTGACACCTTGACTTTATCACCCACCTTTCTTTTCAAGGGAATACATTGAACAATGAAAAATAAACAAATAAAATAATAATATCTACTTCCTTCATAATTAGATTATGTTCACTATGCTATTATCCACGCGATTGAAACACCAGTCATTGAGATGGGGTATTTTCCATGCACCACCTAACTTTATCGCCTGCTTTTATTTTCAAGGTAGTTCACATGCAAATTGCGGGGGAGATCTGTGAGGGAGGAAGGAGAAACCTACGAAGTAATTCTATGAAAGCAAAAAGAGGGACAGGTGGCAGACTAATCATTACTTTACAAATACCCATTGTGTGCCCACCAGCTGCCCGTCGTTGGCATCTTGTTTTGTGGACTGTGAAATAGGTTTAGATTTTTTCTTAGGAGGGCCAAAATACTTTCCTTCACTCAATTTATCCATCTCTGCTTCACTTCTGCCTGTATCTCTGCTTCAATGGAAAACCTACAAACATCCACCGTTCCTCCCTCCATTGACACCCCTTCCACATCCGCTGGCTACTACTACAATGTGTTTATCAGCCACTACGGCCCAGACCTTAAAAACAACTTTGCTAGCCACGCCTACCATCGACTTGTTTCTCATGGATTGTGACCATTTTTCGATAGGGAAGAATTGCGGGAGGGAGAGTGGTTACATCCTCAAATTGAAGGCGCCATTAGAACTGCCCCTACTCATATCGTCATCTTCTCCCCTCGATATGCCGAGTCGAACTGGTGTCTCCATGAGCTTTCCCTTATATGCAAGTCTGGGGCTACTATAATCCCAATATTTTATAATGTGAAACCTTCTGAGCTTAGATGGATAGGGCGGTATGTTCAAGCCCTAATTGTGCATGAGCAGAAGGGTAGATATGACCCCGGAACACTTGAAGATTGGAGAAAAGTTCTCAAAGATGTCTCGGAGATAAGTGGTTTTGAACTCGAAACCTACAATGGGTTGGAACTTGGAACTCTTAGCCCTATCTACTCATATCATTAGTCTAACTGGTATTGATATACATCTAATGTTTTGTTGGTTGTATTTTGAATTTACAATAACAAGGGGAAGCTATTGGATGATCTCGTGAAATGCATCCTTAAAAAGGTCAGAAAAACAAGTTTGGTTGTGGCAAGATATCCAACCAGTCTTGAAGGGAAAGTAGCAGAGTTTGAAAATATCCTGTCATTGCAAGAGGGGCAGAGTGGAAAAGTGAAGGTGATGGGAATTGTGGGCATGGGTGGAATAGGCAAGAAAACACTAGCCAAAGAACTCTTCAATATAAAGAGTTCCAATTTTGGTGAGTCTTGCTTCTTATTTGATGTTAGGGAGAATGCAAGTAGAAGGTCTCTAAATTCCTTGCAAACCAAACTAATAAAAGACGCGTTGATAGATCACATTGATGAAGGCACAAAGGTGCTCAAAACCTCAAAACTTCTCCATACACTTTAGTGGTTATAGATGATGTAGATCATGCAGATTAGTTGAATGCCTTTTTGCCATTAAAGGACGTCCTTCGTTCTGATAGCCTAATTTTGGTTACATCTCGTTACAATGATGTCCTCATAAGCTCAGGATTAGTAGAATTGTCAATCTATAGATTGATTAGTCATAATGAACAACACCCTCAACAACTCTTTTGCTCTTATGCCTTTTGCAATCCTCTTTCGTCTTCAGGATTCAAAGATCTAGTAGATGAATTTTATAGGGCATGTGATGGAATGCCCTTGTATTTGAAAGTCTTTGGCATTTTTCTATGTGGAAGGAGGGACAAATCTTATTGGGAAGGGCTATTGAATAAACTTCACCAAATAAAACTTCCAAAAGAGATTCACCAAAGACTCAAACTCAGTTACGATGCACTGGAGGAAGAGGAAAAGCAAATATTCTTGGACATTTCCTGTTATTTCATTGGGGAAGACAGGGATATGACAATAAGAATATGGGATGGATTAGGCTGCAACAGTTTGGTGGGCCTTGCAAATCTCCAGGAAAGGTGCCTCGTTGAGGTTGACACAGAAAATAATACCATAAAAATGCACAATCACCTAAGAGACCTCGGAAGACAAATTGCAAATGAGCTAAAGTCATGTGGAGTAATCCCGCATCATGAATGGCGTGTGATGAAGGACATTCCTGAGTTGTGGCAGCAATATTCTGTAAGTGCTTGAATTATTCGTACAACTTTATGGTTTCTTTATTCAGCAAAAGCAGAAAAGAGGAATCTTGTCGCTCTGTTTAATTTGTTCGTTGCTTGTTTTTAATGAATGAACAGGTAATGACTGAGGTGTGCAGAATTAGGATGATTCATCGCCTCAAAAAGTACGAAGAAATTTTATTCGCCTTAGAAAGCACAAACCACTGTTCATCATGGTGTTAAGAGGTTTCACCGTATCATTTCAATCTTGTTGCAACTAAAGGTGATGATTTAAAAAGCATATTGAGTAGGGTTGGGTTGCAAAATTTGATATGGCTATGCTGGAGTGAATGTCCGTACAATTGCCTACCTCCCTGGCCTCTGATTGTAATGAATAATGTAAGGGTCTTAGAAGTGAGCAGAAAGAAATTTGGTACACTATGGCAAACAAAATTTCAGGTGAAAGTTAACGTTGTTTCCTTCGTTTGCATGTCTATTATTCTTATTATTTGTTGCTCTATTTTATGGGAGATTATTGTTGCTATCCATATAGTAGTATAGGGTCGGGATATGGGGATGATAATATCTTATATTTGACTATTACATTGCAGGCATCTCTAGAGTTGTGGGAATTAATTGTCCTCATTATCCTCTTTTCGAGTTTGCAAAGTCCATTGGTCAGCTGAAGCACATAGAAAAGATTGTGGTGCACTCTACCATTGGCCTCAAATTGTCACCAAAAGAATTTTTTGATTTGCACTCCATGGGAATACCTCGATCTCTCTAGTTCCCAAATCTTGCAAATGCTTCCAGATTCCTTTGGGTGCTTAACAAATTTCCAACACCTTAATCTCTCTCACACTAGATTGCAAATGCTTCTAGATTCCTTTGGTTGCTTAACAAATCTCCAACACCTTAATCTCTCTCACACTAGATTGCAAATGCTTCAAGATTCCTTTGGGTGCTTAGTAAATCTACAACACCTTAATCTCTCTCACACTAGATTGCAAATTCTTCCAGATTCCTTTCGTTGCTTAACAAATATCATGCACCTTGATCTCCATTGAAATGTTGCATTGGCATGTTACACATCAACAGTCCCTAGAAGGATTACATCTGTGGGGTACAAGTTTACAAGAATTGCCTAAGGATATCATAACCTTAGGAATTTGGATGTATTTTATGTGGGAAGCGATTTCTTGAAAGAACTGCCATGTTTGTTGGGTCACCTAAGCAGATTGAAGCACTTGGAGTTCTATGGATGCAAAGAACTGAAATCTTTGCCCGATTCGTTGGGACTGCTGACTTAGCTGTCAAAGTTGAAAATAGAAGAATGTGGAATAGAGTCCTTACTGACAGAAATTGAGAAATTTAGAAACCTGGTAAAGTTAATAGTAAAATCCTGTCTAATACGTGAGCTACCATTGAAAATGGGGGTGGAAGGAGCATTGTCTCGACTGGAATACTTACAGTTGCAGAGAACAGAAATATTGAAGATATCTTTGGTTGAGGGTGTTTGTCCCAACCTTAAACATCTCAAAGTCTATGGTTGCAATGATCTGGAGGAGGTTGGACCACTGCCACTGACAATTATTGATCCAAAATGGATCTTGGATAGACTTCTAAGTCTAAAGTGTTCCTCGTAGATGAAAATGAAAGTCCAAGGATACTCTTGGAAATAGTCCCATTATAGAGATCTTTTCATTCTGAATCTACTGCAACTTGAATGGGCTAAAACGGACTTTGGATGATGAATTTATCGCAAAAAGAAGCTTGCCTTTGTTCCTTTGAAAAGCAGGCAAATTCTTCCAAAAATGGCATAAAAGGCCTTATAAAGGAAAATCGCATCGGAAGGGTTAAGTGGAGGACTTAAGGTAAGGGCAGAAGGAACCCCGTTTTGCGACCTCCAACTTATCGCATCGGAGGTAGGTCTTCGCTCGATATCGGGACCCCAGGCATAGCGACATGCGACTGGGCGATATTCAATATGCAATGGAGCGATTGCGATATCGGCGTCGGTGTATGCCATGGTATAAGGGAAGAATCCCTAGGCAATAGCGAATGTGATATGCCGATAGCAACTTATGATCTGAGCCGTCGGATTGGGAAAAGGGATCAACGGTTAGGATTTGATCAACGATTGGCGATCGGTGATCCCTGATGCTGGGGCCAATGCGATTGTGATAAGTGATAAAGGGCCGGACCCGACGGGATTATAAACGCGATTACATAAAATTTGAAATCCGATTTTTTGGGATTTCAATGTATTCTCCTGTATTGAGGTTCTTAGACCTCTCGCCTATGCGATGTGATATGCTGACTAAAGGTGGACCCGATAGGGTTTATAAGGGCAATTCTATAATGTTTGAAGTTTGGATTTTGCGCCCGATAGTGTATTTTCGGTAAAACTCTGTGTATTGGAATTTTGGTCCATTTTTCGGTTTTGCTTGAAGGAATGCCTCGATTCCTTTGTAACTTCCCCTGATCATTGTACCAAGCTACAAGTGGGCATTTTATAGACAATGATGCATTTGTAATGTAGAGAGAGCCACAGAGCCACAGAGCCAAATGGCCAGTCGAAGAGACAAGGAGCAGAAGAAGTCGCAGAGCCATAGAGGAATGATTACATGCAGAGAAACGGATGGGGAAGCCACAGAGCTAGAATGATGCCTCAAGAAAGCCAGAGAGCTCAATTGATGAGGTAGCAGGAAGCGCAGGCAACTGAGGGAGTTTTTGGAGTCGCTTGGAGGTCGAGCGAAAAACTAGAGAGCTGAAAGTTGCTGAGACAGTCGCTTGGAGGTCGAGCGAAAAACCAGAGAGCTGAAAGTTGCTGAGACAGTCGCTTGGAGGTCGAGCGAACTGTTGATAGCTCACGGAGCCAAAACCAAGAGCCAAGAGCCAAGAGCTAGAGCCAAGAGCTAGAGCCAAGAGCTAGAGCCAGAGCCAACAGCCAGAGCTAAGAGCCAGAGCCAAGAGCCAGAGCTAGAGCCAAGAGCCAGAGTCGAGAGACAGAGCAAGAGCAAGAGCCAGAGCTAAAAGCCACAGCTAAGAGCCAAAGTGAGAGCGAGATCCAAAGCCATGAGCCAGAGCCAAGAGCCAAAGAGAGAGACAGAGCTAGAACCAGAGCCAGAGCCAGAGCCATAGCTAGACCTAGAGCTAGAGCCGAGAGCTAGAGTGAGAGCCAAAGCCAAAAAGCCTGAGAGCTTCAGAGCCAGGGGTATGATGGTGTTCTAAGCCCTTTGTGTTCTATGTAAACTAGTGGAGTTGAGCATGGAGCTTGTAAAATAACTTATGCCATAATCCCAGAGAGCCTAGTTGAGTTGAATAGAGCTCACAGAGATGTAGCCCAAGAGTTTTGGGTGAACTCCTAATTAAATTGTTGTCTTACGTGTTTGTTATTTGCTGCATTGTTTTATTGTTACATGTATTCACATATCAGAATAAACAACAGAACTTAAGGCATTTGAACAGTTTAAAAATAAACATAATCAGACACCTATTTTCAAGCACATTATTAATTCCGTAATTGGTTAATCATAAGGTCTTGGGAATATTTAAGCTTTGGAAGTGGGCGAGGTTCTTGTAAGCTTGACAATAAGCCTTTAGGTCCCCATTTTCAGATCAAGTGGTATCAGATCCTGAGATTGATTAACCCCACCTTCAGGAAGGTGATATCAAAGCTGGTTATACTAGAGCAAGTGGTATCATGAAGTAGAATGCTTGATTGACATAGCAAAGGATTGCTTGTCTGAATGGTGTTTGGGCAGTCAGGATTGATTGTCTGATTGATTGTATGCTTGTTTGCAGACTGACTATTGTTTGAGTTTGCAGAGGTGAAGGGAAAGCTATTGATAGCTCCGTCTAGGAAGGAAAAGAAGGAAGAAGGGCTAAAGGCATTCTTCTTATCCCAAAGGACCTCGAGGCAATCCTTGAAGCACAAGAGGTTTGTTGCAAAAGGTTGCTTGAATAAGCTCTTTGTTAATCTTTTTTGAAGTTCTTTTGTTCATTTGCATAATGATAACTTCTACAAGTGGGTCCTCAAATTCCTCCTTCATCACAAGATTCTTTGATGGAGACATGAAGCAAGACTTGTTTGTCATGACGGACAAGGTGAGAGAAATGTATGAGGATGGAAGGAAGAGCAACATTCTTAGAGAGCAATTGAATTTCGCGGAGGAAGAGAAGCAGATGCTTTTTGACAAATTGCAGGAAATGGAGAGGCAACTTCATATTGCAAATATGAACCTGAAAAGGATGCATGAGTTGGAGACACAGCTCTTTGTTGCCAAAGAAGCCTCAGTTAAGTATTATCTTGAATAAGAGGTAAACCATTCCAGTTTGTCTTCAAATTCTTCTAAGAATGCTTATATTGGTTCTTTTGAAAAGCATACTAGAGGCATAGATTCCAAGCTAATGTCCAAGATGGGCTATGAGGGAAAAGGCTTGGGTAAACATGCACAAGGTATTGTTGAGCCAATAATGGTTGAGGAAATGCCTAAGTATTTGGGTCTTGGCTATGGACAATCTTATGGAGGAAGTTCCAAAGCTGCCATGAAGGCCATTGAAACAGTTCCAAGAAGGAGTTTCATTTCAGGTCTTCTACCTCAAAAGTGTAAGTATTGTATTCAAGAGGAATGCAATAGCTTGAAACATCATTTGTAGGATAGAGGTGTTCAGAAGCATACACTTGAACCAGGGAGTTGTGGAAACTTTGAAAGCCTTGAAGAGATTGATGGTTTTCCAAAGGGAGCCACTTCTTCATTTGATTCCCTCCTCAAGAAGGCAATAAAGGTGAAAGAGAAAGGTATACATCTAGTTCTAATCATATTCCTTTTGATTTTGCAAAGCATGATAAATTTCCACTTAAGTATGGGAAAATAATTGCATGTTCCTTTTGTGGTTTGGATAACCATCATGTTTCTAGTTGTTGGAACAGGATAGCCACATGCAGGAAACTTTTGAAGGAAAAGAAGCAAGAAGCCAAAGGTCAATTGGACAAGGCAAATCATGTTGTCAAGAGGATGCGCATGCGTTGCACTTGCTGCCATAAGAAAGGACATCTTGCTGAAAAGTGTTGGACTCTCAATCCAACAATACTTCCACAAAAGTTGAAGAAGGTGGAAAGAGAAGATGGCAGGAATGGAAAGGAAGTTTCCATGATTGATGTGTTTCAGGATGATTCACATGTTGATGCTGAAGTGCAGACAAAGGTAGCACCTTTGAAATGGATTGGTAAGAAATGGTTAGAGTTCTTATCCAATTAAGATTGCATGTCTATTGATGCATCTATTTGCATTTCTTTGTTAATGGAATGGAAGTTGAAGGTTTTTACCAAGAAGGTGGATGGAAAAAGTTGAGTATGAGACTCACTTTATTGCTGCAACATTATATTTCATTTCAGCTTCGAAAGTACAATGTGCTTAAGCAAAAGTTGAAAGATGAAATGCATGCATGAGCTTGAGGTGCATGAACACAGGGATGCTGATGATTTCCTTGTTTTCGAACATGTGTGTGTGATTAACTTGAAGGGTTGATTGCTTTGTTGTAACATGCATGTAACGATGACTTGGGAAAAGTTAACTTGGTCTCCAAGATGGAGATAATGATGAAGTGCTTCATCTTTTGGAAAAGAGTCCTAATGGTCTTTTTCTACATGCTTGACTTGAAGGGTCATTTGTTTTAAAGGCATGTTTTGTGGGCTTGTTATCTAGTCCATCATTTTTATGTAGATGTAAGACATGGAGGTGTTCACAAGCTGTAAAATCTATTTCTTTTGTTGAAGCAGGAGTTTAGGCCATCCAATTGTTGTCTGTATTTTTGTTGTTGTTAACAATTGTTGTTGAAAACTTGTCAAACAGGTACAAATGAGAATTTTGTGAAGCAGATGTACTTCACATTTGTTTGAGCCACCTTAGATCAATGATCAAGGCAAATAATTTCAAACTACCTTCTGTAACCTTCTCAACAGGAGTTTTGCATGAAGTCAGGAGGAAGACAACTCTTTCTAGGAGGACCAGCACATCCAGGAAGGAAAGTGGTCAAAGGCTTTGGTTCAGAGGCACTATGCAAAGGCAAGTGTATGGAGGCTGAAAGAAGAGGGTGAGATACTCTCATTTACTGTTTAGATCAGTATATCAGTCTTTTGGAGACCAAAAGTTCTTTTAGTGGGAAGGTGTGATCCAAAATGGATCTTGGATAGACTTCTAAGTCTAAAGTGTTCCTCACAGAGGAAAATGAAAGTCCAAGGATGCTCCTAGAAATAGTCCCATTGCAGAAATATTTTCGTTCTTAATCTACTGCAACTTGAATGGGCTAAAATGGACTTCGGATGATGAAGCTATCACAAAAAGAAGCTTGCCTTTGTTCCTTTTAAAAGGAGGCAAATTCTTCCAAAAATGGCATAAAAGGCCTTATAAAGGAAAATCGCATCAGAAGGGTTAAGCGAAGGACTTAAGGCAAGGGCGGAAGGAACCCCCGACTATGACCTCCGACTTATCGCATTGGAGGTAGGCCTTCGCCTGATATTGGGACCCCAGGCATAGCGACATGCGACTGGGCAAAATGTGATATGCGATGGAGTGATTGCGATATCAGTGTTGGCGGATCGACATCAGCATATGGCATGGTATAAAGGAAGAACCCCTAGGCCATAGCGAATGTGATATGCAGATAGCGATGTGCGATCTTAGCCGTCGGATCAAGAAAAGGGATCAATGGTTAGGATTTGATCGGTGATCCCCGATGCCAGGGCCGATGCAACTGCGATAAGCGATAAAGGGCTGGACCTGATAGGATTATAGACCCGATTGCATGAAATTTGAAATCCGGTTTTTCGAGATTTCAATGTATTCCCGTGTATTAAAGTTTTTAGACCTCCCGCCTATGCGATGCAATATGCCTACTAAAGGCGGACCCGATAGGGTTTATAGGGATGATTCTATAATGTTTGAAGTCCATATTTCGCGCCCGATAATGTATTTCCAGTAAAACTCTATGTATTGGAATTTTGTTCCATTTTTGGGTTTTTCCTGAAGGAAGGCCCCGATTCCTTTGTAACTGCCCCTGATCGTTGTACCATGCTGCAAGTGGATGTTTTATAGACAATGATACATTTGTAACGTAGAGAGAGCCACAGAGCCATAGAGCTAGATGGCTAATCGAAGAGACAAGGAGCAGAAGAAGACGCAAATCCGCAGAGGAATGATTACACACAGAGAAATGGCTAGGGAAGCCGCAGATCTGGAAGGATGCCTCAAGAAATCCAGAGAGCTCAATTGATGAGGTAGCAGGAAGCGCATGTAGCTGAGGGAGTTTTTGGAGTCACTTGGAGGTCAAGCGAAAAACTAAAGAGCTGAAAGTTGCTGAGACAACCACTTGGAGGTCGAGCGAATTGTTGATAGCTCACAGAGCCAAAGCCAAGAGCCGAGAGCCAAGAGCCAGAGCCAAGAGCCAAGAGCCAGAGCCAGAGCCAAGAGCCAAAGCTGAGAGCCAGAGCAAGAACCAGAGCCAGAGGCAAGAGCCAGAGTCGAGAGTCAGAGCTAGAGCCAGAGCCAGAGCCAGAGCTAGAGCCATGAGCCAGAGTCGAGAGCCAGAGCCAGAGCCAGAGCTAGAGCCAGAGCTAGAGCCAGAGCCAGAGCTAGAGACAGAGCTAGAGCCAAAACCAAAGCTAGATCCAGAGCCAAGAGCCAGAGCTAGAGCTAGAGCCTGTCTGAGAGCTTCAGAGCTAGGGATAAGATGGTGTTATAAGTCCATTGTGTTTTGTGTAAACCAGTGGAGTTGAGCGTGGAGCTTGTAAAATAACTTATGCCATAGTCCCAAAGAGCCTAGTTGAGTTGACTAGAGCTCACGGAGATGTAGCCCAAGATTTTTGGGTGAAATCCTAATTAAATTGTTGTCTTATGTATTTGTTATTTGCTGCACTGTTTTACTGTTACATGTATTCACATATTAGCATAAAAAATAGAACTTAAGGCATTTGAACAGTTTAAAAGTAAACATAAACATACACCTATTTTCAAGCTCATTATTAATTCCACAATTGGTTAATCATAAGGTCTTGGGAATATTTAAGCTTTGGAAGTGGGAGAGGTTCTTGTAAGCTTGACAAGAAGCCTTTAGGTCCCCATTTTCAGATCACTCATAAGGATTTCATTGGATCATTGTGATAAGGTGAGGGAAATGGAAGGGCTTTATAATCTTACAAACCTTCAAGAACTATGGATCTAGTGGTGTAAAGAGTTGGAGGAGCTGCCGACTTTGGAAAGGTTAATATCTTTGAAGATGATCTCTTTGAGGGCTTGTGATAAGGTGACAAAAATGGAAGGGCTTCATAATCTTACAAAACCTTAAAAAACTAGAGATCTGGGGGTTTAAAGAGTTGGAGGAGCTGCCCTTTCTTGAAAGGTTAATATCTTTGAAGATGATCTCTTTGAGGGGTTTTGATAAGGTGAGGAAAATGGAAGGGCTTCATAATCTTACAAACCTTCGAGAACTACACATCTGGGATTGTAAAGAGTTGGAGGAGCTGCCATGTCTTGAAAGGTTAATATCTTTGAAGATGATCATGGTTGATATGTGTTGTAAGTTAAAAAGAATAGAGGGCATGGGGCAGGGGACACAACTTGAAGAGTGTACCATGGTTGTATACGATGCACTAGAAGAGATTGATGTTGAGATTGCTGATGAGTACTGGAACTGTGCAATCTGCGGAAAGTACCTTAGCATCTCGGACAACCACAAAGACAGCAACAACTCGCTTGAAGTACACCGTGGCTTTATGTGATGCACCAGCACCAGCAGCTCGCTTGAAGTAAACTGTGGCTTTATGCGATGCACCAGTGGTGATTGGTGATGAGAATTGGAAATGTGCATTCCCAGAGAGCAGCATTTGTGTTTTTCGTATTTTTTATTTTAAATTAAAAAAATAAAAAATAAAATAATGAACCGTAGATGGAATGGTATTTTAAATGTCATGTAGTGTTTTCTTCTTCATTTAGAATACTTTTAATTTAATTTATGATGATTATCCTATTTCTATTTATATATATGATTTCATAATTCACATTAATATTCTTTTGTCAACACGTTTCGAACCAACCAATGTGGTTCTTCCTTAAGGCCAAGAAGGAGCCTTCAACCCGAAGAGATCCTAAAGATCGTGTCATGGGTGTTAACTTGCCTTACATCCAAGGGACCACTGATAGGATTGCAAGGATTCTGAGGAAGTACGATGTGCCCGCGACCTTTAGACCTCTCAATACTATCTGTGGCTCCCTCAGGTCTGTAAAAGATCCTGTTGACCCTAAAGACATGAAGGGCGTCTATGTCATTCCGTGTTCCTGTGGGACACCATATATTGGTGAGACGGGTCGCTCTATTAATCAAAGGATTAGTGAGCATTCAGCTGACCTAAGGCATGGTAGGACCAAGTCCTCAGCCCTGGCTGAACATGCCGGGAAGACGATGCATCATGTGTGTATTGAAGATGCTCAAGTCATTTCTAAAGTTGCGCAGTTTCACCATCACAAATTTAGAGAGGCCCTGGAGATTGAGAAAAGGCCGAATAATCTTAATAGGGATGATGGCTGGAAGATTAGCAGTTGCTGGGTCCCAGCCCCGTCTTCCTAGCCTCCTCAGTCCCTTTTTATTGGGTCTTAGGGTTTCTTTTTTCCCTCTCCTTAAGAGTTGTTTTCGGTGGTTGGTCCTTTTTTTCTCGAGATTTTTTCCCCTTTAATCCTAGCATCCCTATAGTATTAGTATGGTTTAGTCCTATTATTTTGCGTTGGATGAGTTATTAATAGGTTATTAATTAATTTCGGGCCAATAAATGTATTAACCTTATTTCATTTAGGTTATTATTGGGTTACATTTAAACATAAATATTATTATTATTAGAAATAATATTCATGAAATAGTTAAATTAGATTTTAGTTTTCAAAATTTCAATTATAGATGTATATATATTTAATTACTACTATACCTTTAGACTTGAAATAATAATTATGATCTAACATACTATTAGTTTGTTTACCTAATTTCATATATATTTGATAAATGATTTTTTTTAACCTTTATATGTAATAATATATATACCCAATTACATGGTTTTCTTTAATAATATTATTGGTATAATAAATTATTTAATAAATATAGATTATTAAATGAATATAAATTATAAATTAATTATAAAATTATATCTTGATAGAGGATATAATTTATTAATTTAGCTTCAAATGGACCTTAGATTTAAATGATAAATAAATAGTATTATTAAATAAATATATGATGTACCAATAATATTAATTTAGTTTGAATTAGGTCGTTTTTTGTATATATATATACATTTATTAATAAACAAGTACATTAACAAATGAATACTTTAATTATAGAATTTACCTAATTTAACTAATTTCTAAGAATAATAGTAATTTAATATAACAAGAATATTATTTGTTTGACTGGGTATTTTTAATAATATTATTGGAATAATAAATTATTAAATAAATCATATGATATATTTTTAATTAAAATGATCAACATTCATTAAATAATTATAAATTATATCTTGATAGAAGATATAATTTATTAATTTAATTTCAAATGGACCATTAGATTTAAATGATAAATAAAAATTATTATTAAATAAATATATGATGTACCAATGATATTATTTTAATTTGAATTAGTTCGTTTTTGGATATATATATACATTTATTAATAAACAAGTACATTTAGTTAAATTAACAAATGAATACTTTTATTATATAATTTACCTAATTTAACTAATTTCTAAGAATAATAGTAATTAGATATAACAAGAATATTATTGGTTTGACTCAGGTCATTAGGTCAGAATTAGCCGTTGGCAATTTAGCCATTGGAGTCTCTGCACATACTATTTAACAAGTTGGATTGATTCTTGATGAACCACACTGGTTGGTTCGAAACGACAAAAGAATATTTATGTGATTTCGCCCAAAATTCTTTTGAGGCAGCTTGAAAGATACCTGTCCAAAAGAGTCCAGGTCAAGGGTCTTTTCTAAATCTTTCATAGCTTGTTCCATTGTTTCTTGCTGAGTAAGTTCTTCTATTAATGTACCCTCTACCCACTCATCCTGATTAGCATATTGTTCTACTTCAGGGATCCTATGATGTATGTAAGTTGACAACCGGTTTCTTACTTTTCTGTCACTTATAAGCTATTTGGGTCATATGGCACCCACCAGAAGCGTTTCTTCAATTTGTTATGCTTCATACCATGCAAAGCAATACCGAACCGAGAATATGCGCGGAAAAATACCGAGAACACAGAATATGTTTAGAAAATATACCCAGAACACAGAATAGCAAAGATTTTATTACTCAAAGAGAAATGCTCACAGGCCTCTTCGAGGGGGCAACCTCCAATAGAGCAGAGCTCGATTACAAAACAAGACACGATGCTCCTCGCAGGGAGTTTCTATCCTTTATATATGACTCCTAC
>APFE030260193.1:0-37830 GCA_000404065.3 Pinus taeda
CCTGCCCAGAACCCTTTTGAAGTTCTTCCATGGCTTCCCATTATGTACATGTTCTTCTAGAACCAATATAGATTTCTCTTTCGTCTTCATGTTAAGAATTAATAATGCCTTGAGATTGTTGTTGTTCAACAATGTGTATTTCCTCTTGTTCATTTGGCATATTTTGAGGCCAAATAAATGGAGTCTTTAAAAGTGTATATTCATTTCTTGATATTGAGATGATATCACTTTGATCATTGAAAAAAGACTCCCACCAAACTGAATCAACAACATCGAAGTACTCATATGTATCTCTAATACATCTTTTTAATTCTTCGAGGCATTCGGAATAATTTATCTCTCTCTTATGCCTTCGTGCATTATGGAGTTCAACAATTGATTGTAATAATATTATCTTTGATGAAAATATTGGATGTTCTAGAATGAACTTCAAAAATGCTAAACCTAATGATGGCCCCCATTCTGCAACAATTGAATACTTCTTGCCCCATATAAGTGTTTTACCATCAATTTTTTTGATACAAAATTAATTTTGGAAGCTAATGTCATTAAATTGTTCAATGCATTTCTCCTCACCATGCAATCCCACAATAAACCTCCACATGTCAATAGTTTTTTCCAGCACATGAAAAACAGGCTCTAGAATGTATGATTTCTTAATACATTCAATTAATGATGGTGGGCTCCCAACATTCTTCCTTCTCAACGTTACTGAAAAACGACTAAAAATATGATCAATATGGTCATGAGTGTGCCCAACAAGAAGTACACCAACCTTTACCTTATAAAAAATTCCCAATTGAACAAGCATGTTTAGATATCAAAAAAGAACTTGTTTTTTATTTTCACGGCTTTTGTTGTCCAATTGAAGATACAAAACTTCAGGAAGAATACCAGAACAATGAGAAAGTGCATCATGGATTGTAGTTATGATAAGATGCATAATTATGAATATTTGGAGTTGTGAAGTAAACCCTTGGGAAAATCTTCCCATTAAAGACCATACAACCAAACAAGTGAAACTAAATAAAATTTTCTTCCTGTAAATTTTTTGGTATGCAAAGAAAATATGGCAGAAGTGTCTTCTTTTGGTCCATACTATCAATTATCAAACCCAATGGATTTTCGTAACACTTTTTTCTATGCTTACACGATTTTTGTCTTTCACTTGTTTGCTGACTGTGGTGCTCTTGAAGTGCTTTGACAATGGAATCTGCACATAAAAAAAAGAATATATTAATAAATATATTTTCATTGTTGATAACTATCCAATTTTTACAAATAATATTACCTCTTTCTCCCCTTGAAATTTATCCCTTTTTTATTTAAGAGAAGCACATGTACTACAAACCCCCATCCTTCTTCTTAGGAATATGACCATTGTTGAATTTGCTCTTCTATATCCTTGTAAAATATGAATATGTAATAAAATTACCATCTCCTTCAGCACCTTCTACATATTCTCCGTATAAGTTGTAGATTTCTTGTCTTGAGAAATTATCTGGAATATGTATTGTGTCTTTATTCAGCATACACTATCCATGCTTTGAAAAGAAGTCTTTCATCCATGACATTGCAGTAATTGCTGGGATTCCAAACTATCTTTTATAATGTACTTCTGAATAATATGTAGGGTATTTTTCCAGTCTTTCTTGGATTCTTGACAAATGAAAATTACCAACTGAATGCAACATTTTGAAACCTTTCTGCAGATCAATACATTACCAATATGATAATCATAACCTGCCAGTGTAGATTGCATGTAATCTACTAAAAATGAATTTTGCATGATTTTATTCATTGACAAATATTTCTTCCTTTGCTCCAAAGAAAACTTGAAATCCATATGTTTCAAGAAATCCTTTCGACAAAATTCACTTGAAATTAAATCATCGATAGAACTTCTACTTTTGAGATATTCTGTCCTAACCCTTGTATAATTGGAATATTTTGGATTGATATGAAAAGGCCACTCCTACTCCTAGATACAATATTTTCTTGCAATGTCTGCCTCATTTCATTATTATCTGTAGAATGATTTTCATCATCATTAAGAGGAATATTATACTAATGAACATAGTTAGAAAATTCATCACCATCATTGCTTGGAAAATATTCATTACCATCCTCACTTGTAGGAGATTCTTCACTACCAACATCTGCACTTTGGAAATCCTAACTCAGACAAAATTCTTCACCATCTTCATCCCTGCTTTTGAAAACCTCCCTTGGAGGATTCAATTCATCATCACCATGTCTACCTTTGAAACACTCACTTAGAGAAAATGCAGTACTCACATTTGTGCCTCTAAAATGATCATTTGCAAGACACTCTTCATCCTCCCCTTCATCACTCGTGCTCACATAATCATTAGGATTATGACTAAGTGGAAAATATGAATCTCTATTCATAGTCAAATTATCATTTACAAGAAATTCGTCATCCCCTCCTTCATCAGTGGTGGTCTCATAATCCTTGGGATTATGAATAAGTGGAAACTTTGATTTCTATTTAATGGAAATTCTTCATCCTCCCCTGCATCAACGGTGCTCTCATAATCCTTAGGATTATGACGAAGTGGAAACTTTGAATCTCTATTTACTGGAAATTGTTCATCCTCGCCCTCCCCTTCGTCAGTGTTGCTCTCATAATCCTTAAGATTAGGAATATGTGGAAACCTTGACTTTGCAAATTCTTCATCCCCCCCTTCATCAGTGGTGCTCTCATAATCCTTAGGATTAGGAATATGTGGAAACTTTGACTCTGGAAATTCTTCATCCCCCCCTTCGTCAGTGGTGCTCTCATAATCCTTAGGATTATAACTATGTGGAAACTTTGACTCTGCAAACTCTTCATCCCCCCTTTCATTAGTGGTGCCCTCATAATCCTTAATATTAAGACTATGTGGAAACTTTGACTTTGTAAATTATGTAACTTAATTAATTTTTATAATTAATATTTTATTTTTATCCCACAATGAATGAAAATTAACCTAAAGTTATAATTTTAACTATAAATTATTACTTTTAATTTTAAGTTTAATCCCACATTCAAGAAATGCTAAACCAATCCCACAATCATCACTATAAAATAAAATTCATTGTTTCTATTCATCACATCACATAAAGTCTTTTCGGTCTTGTTAAAAAGTTTGAGCAGTTTTGTGTAGGAGTTGCATTGTCATAGATAACACACGAGTTGCATTGTCATAGATAACACACTCAACGGGAGTTTTACACATTTTAAAGGTTAGTTTTCTTTCTATTTCAACTATTTATAGATGAATTTGGGGACACATTTTAAAGGTTAGTTTTCTTTCTATTTCAACTATTTATAGATGAATTTGGGGACATTTTGTGTTTTTACGGGAAAAGCCACATAAAAAAACTCTTTTTTTTTTAGTATTTTTATAGGAAAAAAAAGCAAACAAACTCAAATTTGTAGGATTTTTTTGGAGAAAAAATAAGATTTTTTAATTTTTAATTTTTAGGCTTTTGAAATGAAAAATGGATGTTACTTTTTTTTTTTAATTTCATTTGGGGAGCATTAGAATTATTGGATGGAAAAATAAAAAAATTGTTCAATTATTAAATAAAATAAAATAAAAATCATCAATTATTTTGTTATATATTTGTTATTTTTAAATTCTTTGTTTTTTGTTTTGTTTTTTAATTGAAATTTTATTTATTACACTTCATTTTTTTTTGTAAGCTGGGGCGGGACTCTCTGATTTACATGTCCATTAAGTACCCCTCAACGGGGGAAGGGTAGCCCAAGATTTGAACCCAAGGCTTCCGGTTCGGTGAGACTTCATTTCCATGGCCCTTGCCGCTTGAGCTACCCCATGTGGACATTTATTACACTTCATTAATAAAGTTTTAATTTTTCCTTTTTTCCTTTCTCTTTTTTAAAAACAATAATTAAATTATATCTTTCAAAATAATAACTTTAATTAAACAATTTAGATTTTTTAATTATTAAAAAATATTTAAAAAAATAAAAAATATTAGTTTTTTTTTTAAATATAATTTTTTTATTAAATATTTAAAAATAAAATAAAATTACTGCCTCTTTGGCCATACCAATGCCAAAGGGGCCCCAGCAAGGCGACCCAAGGGCAAATTTTGTAATTATTTTTTATGATTAAAAAAAAAACAATTAAATTTACTCTAATAAAAAACTTAATAATAATATTAAAACTATTAAAATAATTTATTTTATTAAATTTAATATTTTTTTAATAAATACTTTTTATTTTTTCACTTTATATATATTAGTAGTTAACATTCATATATATATAAATTTAATTATTTTAATAATTTAAATCAATATATAATAATATTTTTTTATAAAAAGTGTCGAATATAATCATTTAAAAAAATTTAAATTTTTTTTTTTTTATTTATATTTAATAATCTTTTTTAAAATTTCAAATTAATAATTATATATATAATATATATAAATATATAGTATATATATATATATATATATATATAATTGTATATATAGTTTTTATAAATATTGGTATATTCTAAAATTTATAACAATTTTTATAAAATTAAATATAGTCCTAAACATTTTTATTCAAATAAACAAATTATATATATATATTACTATTTTTCTCAGGAAGATGGGATCAAGGAAGGTCTATGTGAATACATCTCGAACAAGGACAACAATTCCATTATCTAAAATTGCAGGTGGACAAGCTATGAAGACTATCGAACATATCCAAACTGAAAAACATCTTACAAGTCGACTTACTGGCCCATTAAGTACACCAAAGATTATTTTTGAATGGATGAATTCACGAGAAATAAATATAACAAATTTTACATGGCATATTAAAGATCTTGAATTTAATGATAGCACACATCTTTATCTCTACTATGGAATGATTTACATGGGTGAACCATATGAGTTGATAGGCAGAGTACGAGACATTTGTTTGGTGTCAAATTCAAACATTGTTTATGTTCTTGTAAAATTGCCCAAGTCACATGAAAAGGTTAGATATTGCCTCTCAAAGGTAAAATATGACACAATTGAAGAATCTACACAATTGTGTGAAGAAATCTCATCCAAAATTTCAAATAACATTGTAAGTATGCTTATTTATATTTGTGTTATGTATTATTGTAAGAATCATTAATTTTTTTATAAATGATTGATCATTGACATATTGTATTTTCTTTGATAGGATTTTTATGAGTCTTTCAATGATGCTAGAGGGTATTTATTATGTAAAGCCAAATATTATGAATGTCATCAACAGTTTCCATATAGAGTCAGAACAAGAAAAGATAATGAAGCAAATATCAACATTCCATGACATTGCAATGGTACATATAAGGGATCAACAAAGAATCTATATGGTGGCTCAATCTAACAAAGGTAAACATGTTACTTTTGAAGATATGGTAGTTGTAGCTGAAGCTGAAGCTCAAAAATATGTTTCCATTAGTGACGAGGAGGTTAGAAATATTGTTTAAAATGAGAAAATAAATAAAACACCGAAAAGAAAAATTACCATGGATGTCTCTCTTCCACTTGATGATGAGGAGATTATTTATGTAGAAGAAGATATGTTAACTAGGAAGAAGAAGACATAAAAAATTGGTGAATCAGTTAAAATAATAAACAACAGTGAAGAACAAAGTGAAAGTTCTAAAGGCAGAAAAGAAATCATAACACCGAGTGTTGTTTTAGAGGATGACATTATGAAAACAAAACAAAATTCCATTCAAAATCACTTGAGGAAGAATAAATTAATTAATGGTGGCAAAACATTTGAGCTTAATGTCACCCAATTCTATAGGTCATATGAAGGAAAATCTTAACATCAAATTAGAAAGGCATATCACTTTCATGTCCATAATTCGAAAACGTTGTTCAGGTACAATTCATATGCACCTGTGGTGGATTATGTGCTTCTTGTTGATCCAAATCAAGTTCCCAACAAAGAGGCCTTTGATAGGACACAATGTTTTGACTACAGATATTATGTAATTGGAGTGAACAATTCAATAGAGGCCAAAAGACAATTGATCGAGGAATATCCTGGAAACTATCTTTTTGAAACATTGAAATGCATGCATCATTTATGTTGGTTTAACATAAACATAGGCAAAGTTATTGACACGGGATCATAATGAAAATAATGAGTATAGGATGGCTATGGATTTCATCAAAAGGGTCAAATTTATTCATAATGAGTTTGTAGAAAAATGTGGTGGAGATAAGACAAATGTCAGTTTAAGCTTTTGGAAGGAATGTTGTATGGAAACAGGTTATCAAATTGAAGATAGAATCAAATAAAAAGGTGGAAAATTAATTTCCTAACTATTGAGAGGAATAGATAATATTTTCCAGTTTTCATTTAGAATAAAGGAGATATGGGAATTGATTGATAACATTTTTTACATGTAGGAGAATATTGCCATAAAAAATCAGAAGGTTAAAATGTCTAAACCCATAATATGTACCAACAGTAAGACAGGTCCTGAAATGAAGAAACTTCCAGATGATATGGCTATCACACCTTGGAGAACATTGTAATGAGTGAAGGATAATAAACTAGTCAAATCAATATTATGTCATGTGAAGTCAGCTAAATTGTCATTGGAGGAAATGTGCTCGAAATTTCAAAAATAAGTTTGTTGAATTATTTTTACTTTTTCTTGGATTAGAATTTTCTTTTAAATATACCATATTGTTGTTGGTATTATTTGTTATACATATCACTATATTAAAAAAATTTACTTTATTTATCGGTCATAAGATTTATATAAAATACAAGAAAAATATGGTTAAAATTTGAATGAAGGAGTGAACGATGTGTATACTCAATACCCAAAATCAGGGTCTACAACAACAACTTAAAGATTTTTATCTCCATTCAAAAAGGTATGTTAATTTTACATTCATTATATATTAATATATAATATTACTTATACTATATTTTTTATTTCACTAAAGATGTCGAAGAAGGATGTGAATGGAGTACCAAATACTTTCAAAAGCTTTATTGAAAAAATTAAGTTGGAAAGGCTAAGAAAGCAACACCTTAGGAATGTTGAATTTGATTTTACTCTTACTCATTTAATTTGGAATGAGCTAGACACTATCCAATATCAAATAATACAAGGTGATTGTGAAGACATTGCAAAACTCATAACTAAAAGGGAATATGCTATGGTTATTGCAGACATTCCTCATGGTTTCAATTTCCTAGACATTGGATATGATAGTGAGCCTTACACTTATCAAACTTTTAATATAGTGGTTACGAGCTTTCAAGAAGTCGCAACATCACCACTTTGGAGATTTGTGACATTTCATGCAGACACACAATGCAATGTTATTAACAAGCTTCAAGGGAAAATCAAACTCAAGGATGCAACTTACATGGTAAGACATTGAAATTGTATGTTTGATTAATGTTAATTTTTTTTATGTACAAGTTAATTGAACTTTTACTATGTCGTGTTACATACAAAAGTCAAATCTTATTTCTTCCAGAGATCAACCAATTACAAGTGATTGTGAGTTCATACATGTTGAATGTTGGGCAAAATATGATAGCTATAAGTCTATTCTTTTGAACCAAGTAGATGGAAAGAGTCAGAGCCAAGTACTAGTTCATGATGCTATCGTAAAAAAGTTAACATTTGAGGATAAAGACACAAAAGGAGAGATAGTTAACATTTATCAAAAACCGCAAACATTGATTAACTATCTTATAAATTTATGTTCAAATGAAGGAGATTGGGTTTTGGATTTATTTCAGGTTTAGGTAAGTTTTGTTATACAAAATTGAATTTTAATATTTTCTTTCTTTGTTTTTATGTGTTTATACTAATTTACTTACTTATTGTTTTTGTGCTTGATAATTAGGTACAACACTAGCATGTTGCCTACAAAAAGGAAGAAATTTCATTACGATTGAAATAGACCCACTACAATGCAATTTTATTCAACAAATAATTAATGCTCTTCAATTTCTTCTAATGCAATGCAAGAAGTTGGTTTGAGGAAAGGATATTTTAATGAATCACGCGTGGCGAAAAAAACAAAGGAACCTCAACCACCATTATATGGACTGATTGTGAAAGGACACTTTGGGAGATTTGCAGACATGAAAGATCCATTAGAAGAGGAAAATGAGGGAACTCAAGCAGAAATATTTTGCAAGAAGAAAATAATGAAGTTGAAGAAAATGATGAACATGGATTATATGATATTGTTGATGACATTTAAATTATGATTGCAAATCAAGCTAAATTTTGAGAGATTTAGTTTAGTTTTACTTGTAATGTTTTGACTTTGAGATTTTAAGAGAAGAATGACCATTTGATTATTGTTGTTATTTGTTTAGTATTTGTTTTAATCTGATTTTTCATTTTAATTTTTATGTGAATAATTTTTAAATTTTCTATTAGAATTTTCTCATAAAAATCATTTATTTGACATGTCATTTTTGACAAAAAGTCTGGAAACGTGTATTTTTTTGTCAAATGTTTAAAAATATTGTTCTTTTAGTGACAATTATTTGATGTCCATTGAAATATTATTTAGCATTACATAAACATATAGAAAATACTAACTTTAAAATATTGACCATTTTTATTTTTATTTTTTAACTACGTGAAAAAACTAAGATTTCATTTCAAAAAATATTGAAAAGGAAAATAAAAACACACAAATACATAAATATACTTAAAAAAAAAATCTTATGGGAAGAGAAGATATTAGAAAATTTAAAGTGTCAAAGATCAACACTTAAAAAAAATGGGTTGATGTTGCATCAACACTTTTCAAAATCAATATGAAAATCACTAACATCTAAAAAAAATGTTCATAATTGATATATAAGAAAATTTAAAGTGCCAAAAATATGCTAAAAAATGTGTATTCTGAATCACCACTTTTCAAAATCGGGTGATTTTTTGCTACATAAAAAAAACGAGTACTAGGTAATTTTCTCATTTGATCAAAAACTATGTTTATTTTGACAACTAATATTTTTAGCATATTTTCTACAATGAATTTTCTTTATATTTTTTACTTTTGATTGCAAATTTCTCTTATATCAATAACAAACTAATATTATTAAATTCGTATTTTATTTTACATACATTGTGTGTAGTCTTTGGTTTCCATGGAAAATTAAGACACTCTTGGGCAAGGTCCTGAAAGAAAGGCATGAAGATAATAAATGACATCATCTACTTCCTTAATGAAATTCAACAAGTTCAATGTGACCAACATTATGGTCTCGCCAGTCTAAATGCTTAGTTATCTCACATAGAAGGTCATATTCAATGTGGCCTAAAACATCTAGCACCAAGTACCACTACCCAAGATCTAGCCTTAGTTACTTCATTAAGTACTTGATGTCATACTCGACCTCTCAACTTATGGATTTTACATTTAGTAGTTCATTTTATTCTAGTAGTCATAAATTTACCATTTATATTCACTTGCATTTTGATAAACCTAGACTATTGTCCATCATCAATAGTACTAGTTTCCCTTATGAAAGATTGTGATAGGACTTGATTCAAACAATAATATCTAGTTTTGTATAAAGTCATTATGAAGCAATGAAATTAAAATTATAAAATTTTCTATTTTTTATTTTATTATATAATATATATATATATATAATTATATATATATATATACGACTTTATAAATATTATTAGATAAAAATGGACCTTATATTTCACGAGCATTATTGGATAAAAAATGAGCATGAAAAGTGTTTGATGTTTCTTAATTTATGATGCCTATTATAATTAAATGTTTTTTAATTAAAAAATATGTCTTAACAAAACACCATATAACACCACCTCTCCCATTTTTTAATAAAAAAAATATGTCTTAACAAAGCACCATATAACACCACCTCTCCCATTCTAAATTTCAAGAAATTTTTTAAATGATTTTGATTGTTTATAATTTAAAAGATAATTTATTTCTAATGGTGTTATTTTTGGTGGTTGGGATGAATAGCTATTATTTTTTCTATCCAAGTTTAAATTTTCACTAATAACATAATAATATAAATAGTAATTATATACTTTCTAAGTGTTATTGGATAAAAGATAGACAAGAAAAATATGTGATGTTTTTTTTGGCATTTACATTGACAAGCTAGAAGAATGTATAGAAGTTGCAGGATGTGATGGTCCCAAGATCACTGGTATGGTTATCACTCTTACCCTTTATGTTGACGAAGTCGTTCTCTAGCTAGGAGCCACGAAGGTATCAAAAAGCAATTTAGAATCCTCCAATAATACTACTCCAAGATAAGTATGACTATTAATATCAACAAGACTAAAGTCATGATAATTAAATCTAAAATATAAACTATGATAATTTCATGTATGATAGTAACTACTTGGAGAAAGTTTCCCCATACAAATATTTGGGAATCAACATTCATCAACAATTCAACTGGAATTATAGCATTAAGAAAATGATAATTGAATGCTAGAAAGCTTATTATGGGTTTGAAAACAATTGTAAGTAAAGGCATATTTGGGTATGGAATAAAAAGAGGTTCCTCTTTGAGACTCTCATCACCCTTGTTATTTTATATCGATGTGAGGTTTTGGGTTGTAGTATATCTAGAGAATCATGGAGGAAGATTTAGTTAATCCAAAAACAATTTATAGCCTACAACCTCAATAGTAAAGGAAATACATCCCACCATATCCTCTTGATTGAGGCTAGCCTTTCCCCCATCAAAAACGTGGCTATGATTAATTATATCATGTATAAGAAGAAGCTAGACAACATGGAAGCCAAGACTTTCCCCAAAATTGATTCTAATTCTATCCAAAATCCCTACCTCTAGCTCAATCAAGGAGACTCTTATAAGAATATCTAGTCTTGGCTAGGGCATTGGGAAGTAAAAGAGTATTTCATCATAGAGAATAAGCATAATATTAAAAATATTTTTATTTCCAAAATTAAGGATAATTTGTGGCATGATAAGGAGTTAGAGGAAAAAAGGAAGCTAAGTTATTATAGGGAGGTGATCAACCCCAATTTTGATAATCATAATTATCTTTTCGTGTTGAAGTGTTAAGAAAAAATGAATATTGCCAAGATAAGAATGAGCTCTCATGAGCTCCAAAGTGAAATTGGGTGCTGGTCAATTCCCAAAACACCTTGGGACTTAAGAGTGAATCACTTTTGTGATGCTAAGAGGGTTGAAAATGAAAAACTCTTTCTCTTTTTGGTCTAATTTTCAAATATTTCTCAAACTAGCAACCTCCTTCTGACACTCGTCTTAATGTCTGACACTAGTCTTCATGGACATTCATCATCATCAATATCATATATTATTTTGTAAAAAAATATTAAATATAAATAAATTTAATTTTCTAATATACAAAAAGTATTTGTCTGCCAATTGAGATTAGCCTAGGTCACTCGGAAGAAAGAATGAAATCCTCCACGTCTAAATTCAATTCCCACAAATAACATGATAAATGTTAATAATATTCACAACATATGTGTATTCCTCAATTTAAAATATACAAAATTATACTTCCCATAATATAATGAAATAGAACATTATTGGAAAATTGTTTCAAATGGGTTTGATTACATCATTTATGCACATTTTATTCTGAAATAGTAAATATAAACAATTATATTTCATATTTATTCTTATTTTATTTTTGAAAATATCAAATCCATTTTAAGAATGTAAATTAAATATACATTATTGATGAGATGTTGAATAATTCAGAACAAAGGTTTCTCATTAAGGCGTTGTTTGTAAAAATCTTAAATTTTATTCACATAACACATAATAGGAAAAGCATTGTTGAAAGTGTTTATAATAGAGGTATTGTGAGAAGTGTTTGCCCTCTAAATCTGAAATGTAATATATATATCTATAACAGTGATTTCATATAACGTATTAAGGCACAATTTAATAAAATAAATATTTGTAATTCGTATTCGACTTGGACACTGGAAAACGCGAGACCTTCCCAACACAATATTGCCTCAATCTGGATAAACAAATGACTCGACAAAAGAAATACACATGTTATTCTCGCCTCTGGAGAAAATCTTGCATAACACAATTACCACACACAAGTTCTTGTTCAGAGAATTTAGAGTCTCGGAAGCCCTTGTTGAGAGAAATTAGAGTCTTGGAAACCGATCTAAGACGCCACAGAGAAATAGACGACCATTGTTATTCTCACATTGAAAAAGCAGGAGAAGCCAAAGCTATAACAATCTACGTTGACAAAGATGGTTATGGGTGACAGAGTTATTCATGTGGACATATAATTATTAGAACTGAATAGTACTCACGAAGGACTGCCCGAAATGCCAGTTGGGAGGGATTACGTTGTTGAAAGTGCGCGTCTTCCCATTGCGCAACGTTATGATAAAGGAGAGAGCTCGTCCCTCCAGATTGGGAGTACTGTTTCCCCAAACGGCGCCCCACCCTCTTTGTAACGGTTGCCAACCATCCATTCCATCGGCCTTCATCCACACGCCTCTCACCTGCCCACTCCCGCCCACGTTCGATAAGACCACGGTATTGTAGTAGGCGTGGCCCATCATACTAAACCTCACTCCCCCATTCCTCACGCAAGGCACCTTTCTGTATAGAACGGGCACAATTCCAGCTTTGTAGCCTGCGATGGAGGTGAAAGCCGGCTGTGACAAGTCGAAATGATGGCGAGAAGCATCGCACCATCCAGATCGAGGACATAAGTTGGTAGCAGTCACTGTAAGCGTCCTCCTACCGTCGATGCACCATGCTGGATCGGATTTTGCGTCACACAACAATTCATAGCACGCCCCACACGCCACCCCTTCCTTGAACATTATGCTGCTCACTGCTGTATTGCTTGTCCCATACCCAGCAGCGTACATATCATCGTATCCGCACGCTCCTCCTGCAATGTCTCCCAACATGAACCAAATTACTAAAATTAGGAGGATGGTACTAAAATTAGGAGGATGGTGTATGGATGCACCAGCTTGTCTCTATCAACACAATTCAACAAAATAATAGAGGAGATTCAGTCTTAATCAGATGATGTTGACGTGAAGCAGCTTACCCATTGTTGATATTCCATTAGTGTCTCCATAACATGTTGCATGAGCTCGCTTCCACGCTCTCTGACCTGCATTTGCCAATCCGATAGATTCCCAACAATACCAACTGATCATGACAATCCGTACGACCAAATTGATATTGTTCCTCGCCATTGTAGCAAAATTAGTTGCGAGTCACAGATTTTCTGTAACTCAATGTAGAGAAGGCCAGCAACCATAGAGGCCTTCAGGTTTCGGTGTGTTCTTCCCCTTCTCGTAGCTAAATGTATGTATATATATATAGTGCAATACTCCCATCCCCTGCATAGTCACATGCGTTCTAACGTGTTGGCACATGCATTAACGCGTAATTCAATTGTCACAATTTTTCAGTCAGAAGTTTGAACGTGACCTCGAGAATTAAAATGTACCTTTTCTACCATCTTCGCTGGACTCTGCTAATGGATGGATTTGGTGAGAAATAAGGATGGATTATCGATCTGTTACGAAACACACCTACCATGAGTGCGGTTATTGATTTATCAAAAAATGCCAATTGGCCCAAAATCTCAAAGTGTTGGGAACTGCGAGATCACTGTTTGTTTTTGAGATTGAATGTGCGATGTACAATTCTCCAATATGACTATTAAAGTGTACAGCTAAGTCATTTCCATCGGAAAAGTAATTATTTGAAAAAAAATATTATTTAAATACAGTTTTCAAAGATATAATTATTATTACAATTTGTCTTAAGAATATCATATAAAATTATTACTAGAGTACGAAACACATTCCCGCGAGGTTATTTAAACTTAGAGATGACCAGTTGCCAAAAAGATGAGGCTCCTTCGAACTGTATCAATACACTCAAATCCCGTAACCTGAATATTATGCACCTTTACATGCTTTAAAATAGAAAGAACTTTCAACGAATATAATTTAAAATTTTATTCGATATCTTTAGTGGAATTTCACAATATAATTTTGGCGGAATTTTTTATAAAATTTTGAATTTACAATTAAATAATATATTATTGAAATATTATATTTTTTTAATTATATATTATATTTAAATGATAGTTAGAGGTTATAATTTTATTAAAAAAAATAAAAATTAATTAAAAATGAAATATAATCTTAAACTAATATATATATTAAGCTGGGTAAGTTTTTTTTTTCTATTTATAAACATCAAATTTACATCACATATGTGAAATAGGTGGCCTCAACTTGCCCCTGGGAAACCAAGTCTCTTGGCCACCTATCCTAGTTATAAGCCATCCAAAAACAATAAAGTATAAGTGGTTTTAACCAAGTTAGATAAGTACCGTTTCATGATAAGATTCTATATGTCTATCTTTCATAAGCATGCATATTTTAAAGTAAATGCTACCCGTAAAAACAAAAAGCGCTTTCATGTTGTTCTTTTGACACTGACTCGACTGGTGTCGGATCCTTGGCTGAGTCACCAGGCATCTAGGCTAGTTCGATGATACAAGGGATGTTCCTTTGAATTCTGTCCAGTCGAATGTCCTACTTGTGAAGCTGAAATTGAATTGTCTACAAATCTTTTTTATAGTTAGGCATGTCTTGGAGAGTCAGTGCCATCCCCGATGATATTCACTCCATCGCCTTCCCCATAAGGCTCTTCATAAGCCAGTATAGATAAAGGGTCTATTTAAACTGGGTTATTCTCCCTCTGGTATTCCTGGGTCCGAAATTACACTCCGCGAGTTCTCCATCTCCTCCTCGGATTCACCTTCCTATTTAATTTCCACCTCCCATTCTTCCAACAACTTGTGGATGCCAGCATCTGTTCCCTCCTTGTAGGCCGCCATAGCTTCGCTGATGAGGTGTTCTACCGGTTTTCTACCTCGTCTTGGTTCTGAGGTGCTTGAGCCATTTGCCCGTGCAGGCTCCCTCCCATGTCTTTCGTGCCCTCTTCCTCTTGCCGACTAAACCATCTCTGCATTGTCCACTTCTTGTTCAAAGGAAAGATGAGTTAACCTCTAGTGTTGCATTTCAATACCACCGTTATGCTCATTCTTTAGTCTATCCCTAATGCTTTCAGAGACAGATGCAGGTTGGGTGACACCCTGTTCAAGAAACAAGGTTGTTCGTCTTTCCCTGTCATTCTACTCTCTGTTCCCCACCCCATGCCACTCATACATAGTTTGGTTGACCCACCCCTCACGTGGCCAAGCAAGAGTGCCCTTGCCCAGGTGAAGCTTCCCATTAACCTCTGCCCAGTCAAGGTTTCCCCAGCGAGGTTGAGCCTTCCCATACCCCTCTGCCCAATTAAGTTGTGCCACTCCTCTATGTTCCCTCATGCCTACACTTCCCCATTGCATTCCTTCTGCCACTCCACCCGCATAGTCATGCGAATTCACTCTACTGCTCTTAAGAGAAGCTTCACATCTACTTGCCCTGTTGGCACTCAAGGCTCTCAAAGCCACAACACTAAGCCAGACCATGATCTAGGTGGATATTGGTGGCCACCCACTAATTCCACTTGGATCCCCTCTAGTGCTTCTTTCAGTTTTTTCAGTTTCCTTAATTATAGCATAGTTTACTATTTTTAGCAGTTTTTCGGGTCCTAAACTTCCGGAGTCGTTTTGAGGCCCTAAACGACATTTTTTGGGAAATCTACCGACAGCGATTTTTATGCATAAAAATAATCTTTTTCTTCGTATTCCTCGGAGAGATCTTTCCAACGGGCTATCATGCGCGTCAAACGGAGATAATATGACCAATTCGCGACCTCAGGAAGTTGATGTACCAACTTACCCAAAAAATGGGGCCCACAATTTGGCGTTTCATCTTCTAGGGTTAGGTTTTGGAATGTGAAGGGTTTTCCATTTTTTCTCAACAATAAATAGGCCTTCGAGCCTCATTGTAACGCAGTTCAGAGGCCTGCAACCACACATCTCTTCTCAGAGATAAGCTACCATCGCCCTAGCTGGTTTATTTCCATTTCTGGTTGTAAGCATATTTCAGTATTTTCCATTAATGAAATGAATTATTATTTCCACTGCATCTTTGTGTATATGGTTATCTCTGTAATTTGTTGCGTTCCTGTTTAAGTCTGGATCAGACCACAATCACCCCATGCCTGCAGTGTTCGCCCTAGCTAGCCCCCGAGTTCCCATCCCCTAGCTTCTCTCGAATGCCCCATCCATAAACAAATAGAGTTGCCATAGCAAGGGGATTATAGGACCAAGAAACATACCTGAATACGCTCCACTGATGCTGACGACAATAGCTCCGCCTGCTTTCTCTAGTGCTCCAACTCCCACCAACGTTCATAGCAATGCGGTTATCCCTCTCCTGAATTGCCTTAACTCCACAATCTAACGTGCCATATCCTTTCCCCTATCCTTCCTTACATGCATCACTTCCCACCTTATCCTTGCCATGCCCACCACCTTTCCTATCTCCTCTGCGAGTTTACATATGAAAGGTCGCTGCACCCATCGTCATGAGCGTGTGGGGGGCGGTGGAGGGTACCCTTCCATTAATCCTCATAACTAACATGACTATCCGTTGTCCTTTCGAACCTCCAACATGCACCCCGATCGAGGTTATACTCTTTAATTAATATATTATAATATAATTGTACATTAATTTAAAGTTATAAAGTCAGAAGTAAAAAAGAAAATTATATTAAAAAAAAAAATTGGTTTATTCTGGTCATAAATATTTTGTCAAACTTATCATACTATCAAGATATTGAACTTATTTTGTGAAAATATTAAATAAAAATATATCATACTATAAGTAAATAAAATGTAAAATGGAAACTATATTATATTATAATTTATAAAATAAAATAGGAAAATAATTTAATTGTAAAAAATACATTTATTAGATGCATATAAACACATTTAAATTTAATAAATAAATAAAATATTAATTAAAATTATATATAAAGTTCTTAGAAATTTATAATTATTATATAAATTATTTTAAATGGTTTTTTTTCTAAATAACCAATTTTCATAAATTTAATGATATTATTTTATTATAATTTTTAATTATATTAATTAATGGAAATATAATTTTGAGAATTAGTTTAATGGGTCATTATTCTTGTTTAAAATTTCTTTATTATTAAGAGGTGAAAAGTTCAATTCTCTCAACACTCTAGAAATCATGTTCAGAATTGTTACTTTTGGATAATTCCGATTTCTCAAAATATAGTTCAATTGTCTATATAAAAAATAAGATTCAAAGTTCAAGTTACAATTTCTAACCCATATAATAAAAAATATTTATTTTTGTATTGTTAACATTGTTTATATAATATTTAAAATACATATCAACCAAACAGAATATTTCTAGTTCAATAATAATAAATATATATTTATTATATTTATAAAATAAATATATAATAGTTCAAATTACAATTTCTACCCAATATAATAAAAAATAATTAATTTTTTTTATTGTTAGCCTCATTTATATATTAGTTAAAATATATATTATTTTAGGTGGTATTTAATATTGTTAGTTTTATTTATGGAGTCTTAGATAGATGGTGATCTTATTCTCTGTTAAGGCATTCTTGGATGTCAAGTCACTCGTTTAATTCCCTCACTCGTTTAATTCCCCCAATCGGAGTGATATATTGGACATGATGATGATGTAATCCTCTCAAGCTTACAAAAAAATATTGTTAGTCTTATTTATATAATTTTTAAAATACATATCAACTCAAGTTGTAGTTCAATTGCTATAATCATGTTATGAAGTATTGTCTAAAAGATGAGATTCAAAGTTTAAATCCTATATATTTAATATCTCAAGGTGCAAACATTTCCTCAAGTTTGGCACTAAAAGACAAGACACGTGTCAATTTTATCTTCTACCACTATGCACAACCAATTTCATTTGAATGCTTTCTTACTAATATTAAAATTTGATTTTAATTAAGCCATCATAAAATCATTTTAACTTTAACTAACTCAAATAATAAGAAGAATGAAATCTTTTAAGGGCAAACCTTTCACTTAAAAATAGGTTTACATCTTAAGAGATTTAATCCTTATTAATATCCAATAAATTTGAAGATCGTAATATCCAATAGATTTGGATATCTAATAAATTAGAAGTTAAAATTTCTTTATACTACTTTTTATTAAAAACCTTATAATACATATACTTACATATATTTATAATATTTTTCTTAAACACATTTTAGAATTTTTTTTTTTTAATATTATTAAGTTTATGAATTTTTACATTCTTATTAATTAAATTTAGATTTGAAACTTCAAATATAATGTACATATATGTCATCATTTAAATTATTTGGTCAAATAAGTTATATATAGAGTTATATATTTATTAATAATATTATGGCTAAATTTATAAATTTTTATTATTTATTTTTATTAATAATATTTTCTGAACTAGTATTGTTACATTTTTAAATTATTATTATTATTTAAAATTAATTTTATGTGTATGTATTTATGATTTTGTTGAAAAAAAATTGTTTATAATTTATTAATAAAACAAAATTACAAAATTACAATATAATAAATACATTAAATTATTTATTTTTTTATTACTTTTTCTTTGTTGTTACTTTTTTCATTAAGCATGTATTATTTTTTATTATTACTACTTTTTAATTTAATGTTTTAGTTACATTACAATATCTCTCATATTAAGTTAATATTTAAATGTTTACATTTATTGACAACCACCATAACATATCTTCCTCTATAACATCCTTTTCATGATGGTTTGTAAAGCATATAACTATTTTAATTCTCTATCCGTTAAGCATTGAGAGAGATCAAATTTCGCAATATTCAAACATCTTTGAACTACAAATTTGAGGAAAGTTTAACACAATCTGATTCCTCTAAAAACTTGTTAGATCTAGAATTAACATAAATATATATTAGTTCATACATAATAAATTATTTATATTTATATAAACTTATAAAAATATTTAAATTTTTCATTTTAATTAAAACCTTAATAATATAGATAATAGCAATCTACCACATTATATCAATAAAATTTCTAAAATATAATAATTAAATTAATTATTATTATTTATATTATATATAATTCCACCTATTATATTTATTTAAATTATATATCTATTTATTATATGTTTGGTTACAAATATGAATCTATATATTATATAATCGTTTTAATATTTTATTGGTACAAATAAAATTATAATAAATTGAGTAGATATTTATTATTTTTATTTTTACTCATTAAAGTAATTTAAATATTTACACTTATTTATAATTATTTTAAAATCTTCTGTTTATTAAAATAATAAATTATTCTCAATATAAATTTTATTAAAAAAAATAGTGTTTATTATTAAATTATAAGATTTATATTAAATATTATTATATAATTTAAATAGTTTTCCCATTTCGATATTCAAATTTTTCAATTTTACTTATTATAAGATTGATGGCCGCTTTTTAATTCTTTTCAAAAATAATTTATAATTTTGAAAGTCAATGAAAATTAAACCAAAAGTTTAGTTTTATATTATATTTTTTTAATTAATAAATATTTTATGAATTATATTTTAAATAGAAAATAAGTTCTTTTAAATCATATATATATATATAGATATAATTTTTAATTATTTTTTTTAAAAGTAAAATATCTTTAGGAAGTTTTTTCATATAAATATCATAGAATTGATATTCATTACAAGTTTAATTGGGATTATAGTAGCGAGAAAAGAAAAAATGGGTGGAAATTTTTTTGGGCATTTGAAAATAATTGTAAAAGTAAATCTTTGGATATAGGATTAAAAAAAAAAAAAACCTTATTTGAGATTATTCTCACTTATGTTATTTTGTATAGATGTGAGGTTTGGGGTTGCGGTATCTTTATAATTTCATGGAAATTCTCAATATTAAAGGGAATTCCCTTTATCATCTCCTCTTAGTTGAAGCAAGTATTTCCCCAATGGAAAGCATGGCTATGACTAGGTATCTTAGATATAAGAAGAAATTGAACAACATGGAATCTGAAAAGTTTCCTAAAATTCCTTATAACTCTAGCCAGGAACTCAACCTTCCCTTGAAGGTGACGATGACATACAAATGTCTAGTCTTGGATTTAGCATTTGGAGATAAGGAAGGAAATCATTTTGTAAAATAAAGATAATATTAAAAATATTACTACGCAAAATTTAATAAGAAATTGTGGGGCAATAAAGAGTTAGAGGGAAAAATCAAATTAAAATATTATAAGGAGGTGATCATCTCTAGCTAGAGTAATGTTAAAAGAAAAAATCAAAATTGTTAAAATGGGAACAAGTATTCATGAGCTTCACAGTGAAATTAGATTTTGGTAAATTTCCAAAACACCATGGGAAAAAATAGTTTGTCACCTTTGTGACACCAAGAAGGTTGAATATGATTTTTTTTCTTAGATTTTCCATCTTGTACTATAACATGTCCGTAATTTCACCCAATATATATATATATATGAAACGGCTTACATTATTTGTCATTGTAAATGGCTAACTATTGATATCACTAGAAGAGGAAACTTCCCATTACTATCTCATGTTATATTTTTGTGTCAAGAAACATGTAACATTTTTCATTTTCAAATTTCACTTAAATCCCCTATTAACACTGGATATGGTGTTTCACTTCTCTTGACTACTTCCTCATGCTCATATTCATTCGAACACACTCTGTACTAGACTCAAGATCATGAACATGGTAGGTCATTTATCTAATCACATGAAAAATAGAATATGTTTGATGGTTATTAATTCTTGTATTAGTTAACATAGCTAACCATTACATTGACATTATATTTACTATACCATTGTGCATAAAATATCAACATTATTAAGTTATCTTGGTTCCACCTTAGCTATATATATATATATGTTCGATGGTGAATTTTTTACGGTGGTGGAAATCCTTCGTGGCACCTTGAATTACACACATAGGTTGCACCAAATTTGGTTCACATGATGGGGCCATGTGGTAGGAGAATGTGTATCATACCACACCCCAGCGAAATGATCCCGCAATTCAGATTGTAGTTATCAATTTGAATTGATCAACAGTGGGGATGAAACTTGGTACAATTAGGGTAATGTTCTACCCTCTGCTCTTCCATCGAGTTGTGTCATTTGCATTTTTCCTAGTCCAAAAGAAGAGATTTTGAACTATGGAAGAAATTTGGGATTGTGATGTAGCAGCTGCAACACCCTCCAAAATTTTGGCTTGCATCCAAATTTTGGAGCCTTCCTTGGTTTTTCCCCTTGATGGTCGCAAACATTCGGGCTCATCCCGTGAGATTTTTTGAGTCTTCACACCATTTTTGCTTGATTGATCATTGGTCGTTTTTTGGCATGTTGATCACTATGTCATGCTTGCGAGTTTGTTTGGGAAATTTTGAAGGTTTGTCTTTGTGTGTATGAGTTATTTTCGATCTATTGATATTGTTCACACTCACACACAAAGTTTTAAACACTGTCACACAAGTGTCGTCACGATCGTTCAAAGACATATCTCAATTGTCGAACTTGTCGCTCTTAACCTTTGATTCAACCTCACTGAGCACATGTTTTCTTGTTGGTTTGAGGTGTCTTGTCATTCACTCATGCTAAGTGTGTGATCACATTGCCATGTATGCAAAAGTACACTTTCTTTCACACTTAGTCAATTTTCCTGAAAATCTGTCGACCGGGAAACCCTCCGTCAACCAGACCCGATCTCAGTGACCTTGCACTATTGCCCACAACTATGAGGAGCTTGAGGTCATCCTTCAACCATTCCAAACTGTGTGATTCTGGAAATGAGCCAACTGACACTCTCCCAAAGCTACACAAAAGTTTTCCCAAGAGCCCGATCTAGTTTGTGCTTCACATAAGATCTCCCATCAAACCTCCTACTGGTCAACCAAAAAAATTGACTCTAGCTATGATGTAAGGTTGTACTAATCTCCAAAAATGCACAAAACTTGTCAAGCATAACTGCCTTGCATTTCCTTCAAAAACTATGCAGACATGTGGGATAGGCCTCTGTTGCCTGTCACTGCACTATCCAGGGAAATTGTGCGGATCTGCCAAGAAGGCTTCCTTGCTGGCCTCCTCTACAATCAGCCTAGGAATTCTGCAAATTTTTCTGTCACTTGCCCTTCTGCCCTGCTCTGAAATCAACCCAAAAACTGGGCATATCTGATAGGCATGCTTACCTCCTAGCCTTCTCTATTCTCACTCAGAAAACTGTGGAGATCTGGATGTCACCTTCCCTTCTCTTCTACTTTGTAATCAGCCTAGAAATTGCATAGTGATGTCCGGGCCTGGACTGTCTCCCAGGATCACGTAATTCTGACCAGGAGCTCATGCAACCCAAACTTGTCTTCCTCAGGAAAACTGCATAGATTTTTCTACTAATGCCTCCTATTACCCGTATTGTTTGCCCAGGAGAAAATTCACAGATCCCAACTGGATGACCTGCCCAGTGTTCCCCTTGAAAATTGCACAGATTGTCCCAGATTTTCCCCAACACCCTGCCTGGCCTTCCTCCCAGAAACTGCACAATTCTGCCTCCCAACTGGGTTTTTCCCCGCATCTGTCACTTTTGTCCTGAATTGCACAAATTTTCCTCCCAACGACATATGCGTAGTTTTTCCCAACAATGCTCCAAAGGCTCACATCCCAACCTATGTTGTGCTTTATGTAGTTTTAGTGCCTTGTCCATTTTCCGGTCACCTACACCGAAACGGAAAATAATGCATCTATGTTAGGCTGGGAGATTTTTGTATTTGATGTTGTCTCATCATGAGTGATTGCAGGAATAGGTACATCAATGAAACATAATAGAGAGGAGGCGCATGCTAGAATATTTACTCGTAGTTGAACGAACGCATGGAGCACATCGCAAGTGAGCAAAAGTAACACATTCACATGAACCATCAAGTAAATACCAAGACCATCGAAGACCTCGCGCACTTTTCCATGTGGAGGTGAAGACATGTTACACTAAGAGAATATCATCACTCAAAAGCATAACGACTTGACAAAGACACCACAGTCAGCCAGTGCATTTCAATAGTGTCATGTCGAGTTATGTCATGAGTTGTCTTGGCCACATCACTACTATGGGCCACACTTTTTGTAATCAATGTAATGTAAAGTGGAAGTCCAAGAGACCCACATATGAAGTTGAAGAGTCATGTAAAGTCGAAAAGTCATAAGAAGTCAAACAGTCATGAGGGAAGTTGAAGAGTCACAAGGGTTAGTTATACCCCCTTGGCTATATATATCCCCTCATTGTATGAGAAAAAGAATTCTCACCTTGGCTCTTCCCACATAGCCTTGAGATTTTGTAGTCTATTCATTGAGGAGTGAGTAGTCACTCCAATGTCCCACTACTAGGACTAGTGATGTATGGTGTACAGATGTGTCCTGGATCTCTTCCTTAATTCAGAAGGATGTCTTAGGTCAGCACATTTTCCTCCATGTTTTCTATCCATTTGTAAGACTATTCTTTAAATGTTTGTAATTCATGTTTGCTTAACTTGTACTAAGATAGTTGAACTAATCAAGTTATTTTAATACCAATATTGTTGAATATGTGTTGTATTGTTTAACACTATTGTCTCATTCATGTGGAATACTCTGTTTGACATTAGATAGAGCATATTTTATGTTTTCTTGTTTATAATGACCATCACCCCCGTGTGGACTATTCATGAATTCTGGATGTGCTATGGGATATTCCGCTAGATGTTGGAAAAACCCTTGTTGTTGTTCGCATGTGCTTCTTCCTGTGTTGGGAATGTTCCTTATCATCAAGAGGCTCACTTTACTTTTCCCTTTTGACGGTAAGAGAACCAACACACAGAGTTTCATTACACATTCACCAGGCACACTCACCTTGCTTTATTGACATTACCAGCATAACATTCTCATGTGTTGAATAGCAAGAGCTAAGGAAAATCTCTAAGATAATGACAACCCGGACATCATACTAGAAGGGACTCCTACACCAAACAGTGTGAGGTCTAGTTGGGGCTTCATACTGGGTAGGTCCCCTGAGTGTTGGTGGGTCTAGCATCGTCAACATTTATGGCACTAGAAGGAGCGTTGCCAGTTGTTTATGGTTGAATGTCCTCTCAACCCCACATATCCATCATTTGGTAAAGGCGGTAACATGAAATCCCTCTCTCCCATGTGCAACTCTGAAGTTGGTTACTCCTACCCTCCCAAACCTAAACAAGAAAGTGCATATCATCACCTTTGCTCTCGTTGTCCCATCACCCATCAGTTTACCAAAGTTGTTGGACTGATTCCAGGAGTATATAATCTTCCCTCTTAGCAGAGGAAGCAAAATACTACACCCACATGAGTGGTAGTTGGGCCTATTGAAGAAGTAATCCTTGCCATTCTTGAAGAGTTGGTAGAAGTTGTTGAGAACGAAGAGGAATCTATTATTTTCCATCAAGGAGGAGAAGTTAACAACACACTCTTGGGCTTAGGATTCAGTGGAAGCAACGGAGAGGTGGAGGTGGAGACGAACCAATAGATTCAGAGTTTGAACCATCTGATTCAGAAGAAGAGGAAGAGTATGAAGAAGAAGACAATATGGCTCATAAAAATATGGAATGGATGAAACATTGCCCATTGGCACTCCACGGGGCCTTGCACAAGATGTCAAGGCACACAAATAAGTTGTTAACGAAGTATGACCCTGACATAGCAGTGAAGGCAAAAGATCATTTAGACACATTCTACCTACATCTGCATACACTCGAGGTATGTTATGATGATGTTGCATGTAGACTGTTTCCATGTACCTTTGATGGAAGAGCAGTTGTATGGTACCAGATCCTTCCTATCAACTCCATTCAAAACTGGGGGAAGTTTAAGAGAATTTTCCTTGAAAATTTTGTTGATGACAAAACCCCTTCCATGTTGTTGAAAGAATTGGGTAGTCTTAAGATGGAGCCAAAAGAGAAAACGAAAGACTTTAACCATAGGTTTAACCATATCCTGAACAAGTTCACTATAGAAACTAAACCTCAGGACTCCATCACAGTCAACTACTACACATCTGCGCTACTGAATAGCATTGCGCAGTTCGTCAAGAAAGCTGCGAAACCAACACTTTCCAAAAATTTCCAAGAAGAAATTGATGTGGAGAAAGACTTGCATGTCATTAGAGTCATTGTCGATGATGAACCAGTGAAGGACTCCAAGGATGCGATTAGGAGGTCCCATACTATTGTGAGTAAGGTAAAGGAAAAATAAACAAGTGAGATTAAGACCTTTACTTGTCTCCTCAAGTCGTTGATGACTTCAGTAGAAAAAATCAAGCAACGGATAACCGAAATAGTAGTAAGAAACAAACCTTCCGATTTTACGTACAGCAAGCATGTGACATCAGGTAGCAACAATAGTCACCCGGCTAAATTTGCACAAAGTTCAAATGTTGTGTTCCAAACAGACTTGATTGGGAAGGATAACTTCTGTGAGTTCCACCAAACACAGAATTCATAGAAGACCTGTGAAAATTGGAACCGAGTTATGGGCTCCATAGCTTCAAGGATGAATGATCATTTTAACACCACTAAGGAGGTTCAACCAGAAGATGAAGATAATGAAGAACGTGTTGCATCTAATGAAGCCCCAAGTTTTGGGCACATGGTTAACATGTATCAATGTGTAAGCACTGCCTAAAAGAAAACAACCATCGAGAAGGAGCCCTCAAAACCAAACGCTAGATACAACTTGAGAAGTTAAGGGGCTCCTACTGTGATCGAGATACCGAAAGAGAAGTTCAAGAAAATGATCAGAAAAATTGATTCGTTGGTGTTCTCAACACAAAAAACACAAATCAAGTCCTGGAAGACAGCTCCAATGAGAGATATGTCCATGAGTAGTTCACTTCAAAACACTCCATCTGATAGTACAAACAAAACTCTTCCCCCAGACAGCTCGGTGAGTCTTCCCACTTTGGACTACAGTATTGTTGAAGACATGAAGAATAGTCGTGCGAACATCTCTCTGTACGAGCTTACCAATATCACAGGTCAGCAAGATATTATTTAGTGCACACTCGGGAAAACCTCCACATATAATGTTGCATCTTATATCAAGGAACCAAGTAAGTCTCCCACATCACTAACATATGTACTAAATGTGCTTCGCATGGAAGAAGTGAACTCGCTCTGCCCACCATTTTTTTTTAGCATTTGAAATATTCAACTTCAACATCCATAACTATTTGGTCTACCTTACCACATCAGTCAATTTCATGCCACTCTCCATTTCTAAATGGATCAATACACAATGGAGTAGTACGGCTACGCAGATCATCCATCTCGACCAAACGTGTGTACTAGCCATTAGTGAACTCCAGGATGTGATCATCATGTTATCTTCTGAAGGAAAAGTTCACCAGTGCATCAACATTGTGACCATGTATACCCTGGAAGCATGTGGCTTACTGCTCAGTAGAGACTGGTCCAGCAAGTTGCAAGGATATTCTGCTACAGATTGGTCACACTTATGGATTCCGTACCAGAGCAAAACAACCAAATTTGAGTGTTGTCGCAAAGATATATGGATTACAACATTACACCCTTGAATGGTCAGAATGAACTGTTAGCTTTTGCAGAACTTATGTTCGTCAATTTATTACTGGAAATGTAGTTGGGATGTTATCTTGCATAGCCGAGCCCCACCCCACCAAATACAATGTCAGGTCTCCTTCCTTACCCAATTGGTGAAAATGGAACTTGTACAATAATTTCTAACATTAGTAGTAGTACTAGCATGACAAGTGGTCCTTGTATAGACGATCTGTGGAACTTGTATTTTGATGGATCCAAAACACAGGATGGCTCTGGAGTCGAGTGTGTTTTGATCGACCCAAGGAAAAGAAAAAATTTAGTCTTAAGTCACTTGGAGTTCAAGTGCACAAACAACACTCTTGAATATGGAGCACTTGTTTTGGGTTTGCACAAAGCCCTCAGCCTCAACGTTTCTATGCTAAAAGTGGCAGGTAATTCATAGATTGTGGTATGGAAGGTACGTAACACCATACGCTATGTCTCCTCTCGTCCTAAGAGTTACAAGCAAGAGCAATGGCAGATTATCTCTAATTTCCAAGCTTTTAATATCATATTTGTAGAAAGAATGCGCAATGAAACTATAGATGGTCTGGAAAATGCAGCTGCTAGGATGACACCACTTAGAGATAGATTTACTGTTGAAATTTGTATAAACCATCTATCCCTGACAACATCACTATTTTGCGTGT
The DNA here is from genome assembly GCA_000404065.3 of Pinus taeda. Lineage (NCBI taxonomy): Eukaryota > Viridiplantae > Streptophyta > Pinopsida > Pinales > Pinaceae > Pinus > Pinus taeda. The sequence goes on from APFE030260193.1 coordinate 27,370, forward strand.
TTTTTATGATGATGATGAACAATTGCTACATTTTATCGTGAATGTTGATGTTTTCAAAGATGCAGCCATAGATGAAGACATGCACAAGAAGTCTTTGCAAGACACAGCGGATGGAAGCATAGGCAACCTCATCCATAAGGGTGTGGTTTTACTTGAGAAACTCTATGACATGTAGAACTGCTTTAAAGGGCACAGGAACACCAAAACCCATAGTTCCACACACATGAACAAAGTAACTCGGGAACAAAAAGAGAATCGAAGTTCATGAATTTCAGTACATGTTGCACAACAGAGGAGCGACAAGCCTTTGTTCGCTTGTTCAGACAGTACCATGATGTATTTGTGTGGGCATACGATGACTTGAAATCATATGACACATGAATAATCCAAAACATCATTCCAATCAAAGAAGGGGTCACGTCATTTCAGCAGAAACTCAGAAAAGTCCATCCATCACTTGAACCTCTCATATAGAAAGAATTCACTAACTTGTTGGATGCTCGAATCATTTACAAGGTTCTTCATTCTACTTGGGTTTCAAATTTAGTTCCTGTAAGAAATAAGTCCAAGGGGATATGCCTGTGCATAGATTTCTGAAATCGAAATAGGGCCTCAGACAAAGGCAACTACCTTGTGCCATCTATGGAGCACATATTGCAGATAATATATGAAGCTAAAATGTTCTCTCTCCTTGATGGATTTTCGGGATATAACTAGGTTCTGGTAGCAAAACCTGATAGATTTAAGATTGCATTATGTACCAAGTGGGGTACGTTCACTTACCAAAGAATGCCATTTGGGCTGGTAAATGCGGATGAAACTTTTTAGTGCACTATGGATATCACCTTCCATGGTCTTATTGGATAGAGCATGGTTGTCTACCTTGATGACATGACATTGTTTTCTAGAAAGTAGTCAGACTACCTGCTCCATCTCAAGAAGATCTTTGGGTGAAGTCGAAACTATTGGATATCCTTGAATCCCAAGAAGAGTGTATTTATAGTTTCTAATGGGAACCTCCTCAGGCATATCATTGCCAAGAGTGGGATCAAGGTTTATCCAGAATGAGTTTAGACTAACACGCAGATTCCTCATCCAGTCAAAAAGAAAGTTATGCAGTCCTTCTTGGAGAAGATCAACTTCCTTCGAAATTTCATCTCAAATTATGTGCAGATTGTTAAAAGTATCAAAGACATGATCAAGAAGGATGAAATCTATAGCTGGGGGAAGAAGGAAAAGGATTTGTTTTCGCATATCAAGCACACAATGTTAGATGCACCTGTGTTGTACAACCCAAATATCAACAAATATTTCTTGCTTTAAACATTCGCTTCAAATAATTCACTCGTTGCAATGCTCACACGAAAGGATGAGCAGAACAATGAACATCCCATATCCTGCATGGACCCAAGCTTAACTATTCCACCAAGGATAAACAATCCTATGTTATATACAAGGTGGTGAAACATTTCAGACCCTACCTGCTGAAAAATAATTGCATAGTCTTTGTGCCACTCCCAGCAGTTAGAGTGCCCCTCGTTCAACAAGAGTTGGGTGAAAGATGTGTGAACTAGATGAAACAACTGCAAGAGTATGATCTTGATATCAAGCCATTTCACACTATCAAGGGTCATGGTCTCTTCAGGCTTGCAACAGAAGTAGTACATGCGCAAGAGGAAGAAGAAGAGCTCATTGATTAGGAGCAAGAAATCAACATGTGCAATATAGAGAAAGCACCAACCACTTCTCAAGACAACTCTTGGTATGAAGAAGTGTGCCAGTACCTTTATCGCAATACCATTCCCCCTCAATTTTCCATGCGAAAAAAGAGGTAACTTCACCTCAACGCCTTATCTTACAAGTTGGCGCTAGGAGTGCTTTATAAAAAGCACAATAATGGAATTTTTCTCAAGTTCCTGGAGGCACAAGATTTAGAGAGAGTGTTATGTGAAATGCATGACGGACCAGCCAAAAGTCACTTCATGGGTAACATAACTGTGCATAAAATCATGAGAGCCAGTTTTTATAAGGCCCACACTATTTAAAGATGCACACGCTTATACCCGCAAGTGCTTGGTATATGAGCAATACGCCAAAATAACACAAAGGTTAGCAGCCCCACTGCATCTTTTTGCAGTGGCTGAACCATTCCAATAGTGGGGCTTAGACATCATCAGGGAAATTTTCCCACATTCATCAAAGAAACACTGCTACATTCTAACTGCTACAGATTACTTCACGTGGTTGACGGAAGTAGTTCCGCTCAAACAAGTGAACAACTAGGAAGTCATCAGCTTCCTTCAATAGAACATCATCTCGAGGTTTGGCCTCCTGGTATCACTTGCTTTTTAAAATGAAACTTACTTCTCTTCATTGAAACTATATGATTTTGCATGAAATACGGTATTGTGCTTAAACATTCAGCTAACTACTATCCGCAGGGAAATGATCTTGTCAAATAAACAAACAAAAATGTCATTCACATCATCAAAAAGACCATTTAATCTGAGTAGAGAAACTGGCATTCTGCTATGGTGAATGCACTTTGGGTTGACCAAGTTACACCCAAGCCCTCTCTGAACTCATATCCATACTTCCTTGTATAAGAAAAAGAAGCCATCCTTCCACCCAATATATACTTGCCTTCTCTCCAGTTATCCCAAGAATCACGAGGCAAGCCATGTATATTGATTCAGCATAGGATGGACACATTACGCAAGTTACAAGAAGAATGGATGGAAGCAAAAAAAAGAGTTTCACTCCACTAGAACTGTATCAAGAGATGGTTCAATTGTAGGTCTACAGGGAATGTTAGCTTTGTTGTGGGTGACTTAGTCTTGAAGTGGGTAAACCCCACGAAGACAAAGGCAAGCATACAAAGCTCCAATCATTGTGGATTGGTCTATACATGGTTCACGAAAAACTTGGTCAACACACGTATCATTTGCAATCACTTGACGGGATGATTGAAAAGCATCCTATCAATGGGTAATATTTAATATGTTATTTCCAGTGATCTGGGGCCACGCCTCGCCTATGTACATAGCATGATTATTATTTCTCTGTTGCTTTTCATTGCTTATTTTGTTTTGTTGTTTACTTTGTCGTCTTTCTTTGTTGTTCTTTGCTTCGTTTTGGTTGTCTTGTCATTTTTTGTTTTGTGTGTTATCCTATACTTTGTTCTGGCTTTTGAATAAGTATATGGCTGATTTTAAAGAGTCTTTTGACACTACAACACTTGGTCAGTTCAGTGTTTGACTTCTATGTGCTTGATTGTAAATTTTGGTTGATGAAGCTTGGATGGAAAATAAGATTAATCTATAAGGGGAGATGTGGTAAAACTATGAACTTGTGTCCAACCTGGGAAACCCCATGCCTGTACTCAGTCTTCTGTGTTGTGTGATCAAGCTTAATCCAACTAGTAGGAATAGAGAAGGGGAAAAATCTAAATGAGAAAACCTAAATTAGAGGTCTTACATGCTTCTCTAAAGGAAAAAACTCTTCTCCTCTCAATAAGTTAGGATCCCTCTTCTACCCCAAAAATAGATAAGTGCCTATTAATAGTCCTCTTTCAAAAAATAAAAAAGTGAAAGAAGAGAAAGGCTTCCTGCACAAACAGGTGAAACAGGAAACTCCACCAGGGTAGTGACCAGTCTTGTTGGCAATGGAGCAATGCTTTTGTTCCTACGTGACTCTATGAGGGTACTCTCTAGGCCTATTGGCATCATAGGAACACCAGAGATGAAAACTTGTACTCTGCAAACCTTAATCTCGTGAACCAAACTTCCCTTCTCGTGAAACATTTTGATCTAGCTAAAACTTTTGTTGCATTTGAGTGAGTTGGTACAAGGTCATTATAACACCACTATCACAGTGATATCTCTCATTGGTTGGGCTAGATCATTAGGCCTATAAGGCTTCTCACTTAAGCATGGAAAAAGGCTATACAAGAGAAGGGAAAACGAGAAGTTTAAAAAAGTTCTTGATAGGGTATTCCCTCACACGTGCGAAGAACTAGCGTTGTATTATTACTTCTCTAAGTTTTGCAATATTTGTGAAAGAGAAGAAGGCTCGGTTGGGAGGAAACAAGTTAATCTCCTTAAGTTAGAAAGGATCTATCACAAATGAAGGAAGGAAAGGTCAAGGGCCATTCTATAGTATACAACCTAAAGTCTCTACAGTTGTCAGAAGAAGTGCCAAAGGAAGAAAGACAAAGTGTTGGAAGGAGGAGGACAAAGTGTTGCAAGAAGAAGCAATCCTGAAAGGGCTTGACTTTTCCTTGGAGGATATTCTTGTTAAGGGTCTAGGGTTTGGCATTGATCAATAAGAAGATTCAACTAGAGAAATTTTCCAAAGGGTTTTCCTCTCAAGAGAAGAGAGTTTTTGGCCCTAGCAAAGAGCCAACATCTTGTGTTTTTGTTCTTATGTTTTTGGTAGAACTTTGATGAAATACACACACATGCATTAATAATAAGAAGAAGAATATTAAGCTAACAAGAAAAAGTAAAAAGACTCCACAAATTGTTATGAAGTTAAGAAGAATCACACTACACCTAATTGCCCCTGATTCTTCAATAGGTATAACTATTAATATCGACAAAACTAAAGTCATGATAATTAAATCTAAAAATATCAACTATGATAATTTCATGTATGATAGTAACTACTTGGACAAGTTTCCCCATACAAATATTTGGGAATCAACATTCATCAACAACTCAACTAGAATTATAACATTAAGAAAAGGATAATTGGAAATTGGAAAGCTTATTATGGGGTTGAAAACAATTGTAAGTAAACACAAATTTAGGTATGGAATAAAAAAAGTTTAGGTATGGAATAAAAAAGGTTCTTCTTTGAGTCTCTCATCACCCTTGTTAATTTATATCGATATGAGGTTTTGGGTTGCAATATATCTAGAGAATCATGGAGGAAGATTGAGTTAATCCAAAAGCGATTTATAACCTACAACCTCAATAGTAAAGGAAATACTCTGCACCCTATCATCTTGATTGAAGCTAACCTTTCCCTCATTAAAAACATAGCTATGATTAGTTATATCATGTATAATAAGAAGCTAGACAACATGGAAGCGAAGAGTTTCCCCAAAATTGCTTCTAATTCTATCCAAAATCCTTACCTCTAGCTCAATAGCTCAAGCAAGAAGACTATGATAATAATATGTAGTCTTGGCTAGAGCATTGGGAAGTAAAGGAGTATTTCATCTTAGAGAATAAGGATAATATTAAAAATATTTTTATTTTCAAATTTAAGGATAATCTGTGGGATGATAAGGAGTTAGAGGGAGAAAGGAAGCTAAGGTATTATAGGGAGGTGATCAACACCAATTTTGATAATCAGAATTATCTTTTTTCCTTGAAGAGTGTTAAGAAAAAAATGAATATTGCCAAGATAAGAATGAGCTCTCATGAGCTCCAAAGTGAAATTGGGTGCTGGTCAATTCCCAAAACACCTTGGGACTAAAGAGTGAATCACTTTTGTGATGTTAAGAGGGTTGAAAATGAAAAACTCTTTCTCTTTTTGGTCTAATTTTCAAATATTTCTCAAACTAGCAAGCTTCTTGACTTGTTAAGTAAGCAAAACTACGGTGATCTAGGAATACTTCTCCCTTTTATTTTTTATCATAGAAATAATACATGAAAGAATCTCAACTAAGTTCTGACATTGGTCTTAATGGACATTCATCATCATCATCATCCTATATTATTTTGTAAAAAAATATTAAATATAAATAAATTTAATTTTCTAATATACAAAAAGTATTTGTCTGCCAATTGAGATTAGCCTAGGTCAATAGGAAGAAAGAATGAAATCCTCCACATCTAAATTCAATTCCCACAAATAACATGATATATGTTAATAATATTCACAACATATATATATTCCTCAATTTAAAATATACAAAATTATACTTCCTATAATATAATGAAATAGAACATTATTGGAAAATTGTTTCAAATGGGTTTGATTACATCATTTATGCCCATTTTATTCTGAAATAGTAAATATAAACAATTATATTTCATATTTATTCTTATTTTATTTTTGAAAATATCAAATCCACTTTAAGAATGTAAATTAAATACACATTATTGATGAGATGTTGAATAATTCAGAACAAAGGTTTCTCATTAAGGCGTTGTTTGTAAAAATCTTAAATTTTATTCACATAACACATAATAGGAAAAGCATTGTTGAAAGTGTTTATAATAGAGGTATTGTGAGAAGTGTTTGCCCTCTAAATCTGAAATGTAATATATATATCTATAACAGTGATTTCATATAACGTATTAAGGCACAATTTAATAAAATAAATATTTGTAATTCGTATTCGACTTGGACACTGGAAAACGCGAGACCTTCCCAACACAATATTGCCTCAATCTGGATAAACAAATGACTCGACAAAAGAAATACACATGTTATTCTCGCCTCTGGAGAAAATCTTGCATAACACAATTACCACACACAAGTTCTTGTTCAGAGAATTTAGAGTCTCGGAAGCCCTTGTTGAGAGAAATTAGAGTCTTGGAAACCGATCTAAGACGCCACAGAGAAATAGACGACCATTGTTATTCTCACATGGAAAAAGCAGGAGAAGCCAAAGCTATAACAATCTACGTTGACAAAGATGGTTATGGGTGACAGAGTTATTCATGTGGACATATAATTATTAGAACTGAATAGTACTCACGAAGGACTGCCCGAAATGCCAGTTGGGAGGGATTACGTTGTTGAAAGTGCGCGTCTTTCCATTGCGCAACGTTACGATAAAGGAGAGAGCTCGTCCCTCCAGATTGGGAGTACTGTTTCCCCAAACGGCACCCCACCCTCTTTGTAACGGTTGCCAACCATCCATTCCATCGGCCTTCATCCACACGCCTCTCACCTGCCCAGTCCCGCCCACGTTCGATAAGACCACGGTATTGTAGTAGGCGTGGCCCATCATACTAAACCTCACTCCCCCATTCCTCACGCAAGGCACCTTTCTGTATAGAACGGGCACAATTCCAGCTTTGTAGCCTGCGATGGAGGTGAAAGCCGGCTGTGACAAGTCGAAATGATGGCGAGAAGCATCGCACCATCCAGATCGAGGACATAAGTTGGTAGCAGTCACTGTAAGCGTCCTCCCACCGTCGATGCACCATGCTGGATCGGATTTTGCGTCACACAACAATTCATAGCACGCCCCACACGCCACCCCTTCCTTGAACATTATGCTGCTCACTGCTGTATTGCTTGTCCCATACCCAGCAGCGTACATATCATCGTATCCGCACGCTCCTCCTGCAATACCTCCCAACATGAACCAAATTATTAAAATTAGGAGGATGGTGTATGGATGCACCAGCTTGTCTCTATCAACACAATTCAACAAAATAATAGAGGAGATTCAGTCTTAATCAGATGATGTTGACGTGAAGCAGCTTACCCATTGTTGATATTCCATTAGTGTCTCCATAACATGTTGCATGAGCTCGCTTCCACGCTCTCTGACCTGCATTTGCCAATCCAATAGATTCCCAACAATACCAACTGATCATGACAATCCGTACGACCAAATTGATATTGTTCCTCGCCATTGTAGCAAAATTAGTTGCGAGTCACAGATTTTCTGTAACTCAATGTAGAGAAGGCCAGCAACCAGAGAGGCCTTCAGGTTTCGGTGTGTTCTTCCCCTTCTCGTAGCTAAATGTATGTATATATATATATATCGTGCAATACTCTCATCCCCTGCATAGTCACATGCGTTCTAACGTGTTGGCACATGCATTAACGCGTAATTCAATTGTGGCAATTTTTCAGTCAGAAGTATGAACGTGACCTCGAGAATTAAGATGTACCTTTTCTACCATCTTCGTTGGACTCTGGTAATGGATGGATTTGATGAGAAATAAGGTTTGGCCAAGTCATGGATGGATTATCGATCTGTTACGAAACACACCCACCATGAGTGAGGTTATTGATTTATTTAAAAATGCCAATTGGCCCAAAATCTCAGAGTGTTGGGAACTGCGAGATCACTGCTTGTTTTTGAGATGGAATGTGCGATGTACAATTCTCCAATATGACTATTAAAGTGTACAGCTAAGTCATTTCCATCGAAAAAGTAATTATTTGAAAAAAAAATTATTTAAATACAATTATCAAAGATATAATTATTATTACAATTCGTCTTAAGAATATCATATAAAATTATTACTAGAGTACGAAACACATTCCCGCGAGGTTATTTGAACTTAGAGATGACCAGTTGCCAAAAATATGAGGCTCCTTCGAACTGTATCAATACACTCAAATCCCGTAACCTGAATATTATGGACCTTTACATGCTTTAAAATAGAAAGAACTTTGAACGAATATAATTTAAAATTTTATTCGATATCTTTATTGGAATTTTACAATATAATTTTGTTGGACTTTTTATAAAAATTTTGAATTTACAATTAAATAATATAATGAAATATATATTTTTCAAATTATATATGACAATGTTAAAAGTGAGTTTAGAGGTTAAATTTATTAAAAAAATAAAAAATTAATAAAAATGAAATATATCATAAAATAATAATATATATTAAGCTTGGCAGGTTTTTCTTTTTCTATTTATAAACATTAAATTTACATCACATATGTGAAATAGGTGGCCTCAACTTGCCCATTGGGAAACCAAGTCTCTTGGCCACCTACCCTCGTTATAAGCCATCCAAAAACAATAAAGTATCAGTGGTTTTAACCAAGCTAGATAAGTACCGTTTCATGATAAGATTCTATATGTCTATCTTTCATAAGCATGCATATTTTAAAGTAAATGCTACCCGTAAAAACAAAAACCGCTTTCATGTTGTTCTTTTGAAGCTGACTCGATTGGTGCTAGGTCCTTAGCTGAGTCACCAGGCATCTAAGCTAGTTCGATGATGCAAGGGATGTGCCTTTGAATTCTGTCCAGTCGAATGCCCTACTTGTGAAGCTGAAATTTAATTGTTTGCAAATCTCTTCTATAGTTAGGCATGTCTCGGAGAGTTAGTGCCGTCCTCGATGATATTCACTCCATCGCCTTCCCCATAAGGCTCTTCATAAGCCAGTATAGATAAAGGGTATGTTTAAACTGGTTTATTCTCCCTCTGGTATTCCTAGGTCCGAAATTACACTCTGCGAGTTCTCCATCTCCTCCTCGGATTCACCTTCCTATTTAATTTCCACCTCCCATTCTTCCAACAACTTGTGGATGCCAGCATCTGTTACCTCCTTATAGGCCGCCACAGCTTCGCTGATGAGGTGTTCTACCGGTTTTCTACCTCGTCTTGGTTTTGAGGTGCTTGAGCCATTTGCCTGTGCAGGCTCCCTCCCACGTCTTTCGTGCCCTCTTCCTCTTTCCGGCCAAACCATCTCTGCATTGTCCAATTCCTGTTCAAAGGAAAGATGAGTTAACCTCTAGTGTTGCATTTCAATACCACCATTATGGTTATTCTTTGGTCTATCCCTAATGCTTTCAGAGACAGACGCAGGTTGGGTGACACCCTGTTCAAGAAACGAGGTTGTTCGTCTTTCCCTCTCATGCTACTCTATGTTCCCCACCCCATGCCACTCATACATAGTTTGGTTGACCCACCCCTCACGTGACCAAGCAAGAGTGCCCCTGCCCAGGTGAACCTTCCCATTCCCCTTTGCCCAGTCAAGGTTTCCCCAGTGAGGTTGAGCCTTCCCATACCCCTCTACCCAATTAAGTTGTGTCGCTCCTCTATGTTCCCTCATGCCTACACTTCCCCATTGCATTCTTCCTGCCACTCCACCCGCATAGTCATGTGAATTCACTCTGCTACTCTCAAGAGAAGCTTCACATCTACTTGCCCAGTTGGCACTCAAGGCTCTCAAAGCCACAACACTAAGCCAGACCACAATCACCCCATGCGTGCAGTGTTCTCCCCAGCTAGCCCCAGAGTTCCCATCCCCTGGCTTCTCCTGAATGGCCTATCCATAAACAAATAGAGTTGTCATAGCAAGGGGATTATAGGACCAAGAAACATACCCGAATATGCTCCACTGATGCTGACGACAATAGCTCTGCCTGCTTGCTCTAGTGCTTCAACTCCCACCAACGTTCATAGCAATGCGGTTATCCCTCTCCCGAATTGCCTTAACTCCACAATCTAACCTGCCATATCCTTTCCCCTATCCTTCCTTACATGCATCACCTCCCACCTTGTCCTTGCCATGCCCACCACCTTTCCTATCTCCTCTGCGAGTTTACACATGAGAGGTCGCTTCACCCATCATCATGAGCGTGTGGGGGGCGGTGGAGGGTACCCTTCCATTAATCCTCATAACTAACATGACTATCCATCGTCCTTTCCAACCTCCAACATGGTTATAATCTTTAATTAATATATTATAATATAATTGTACATTAATTTAAAGTTATAAAAGTCAAAAGTAAAA
>APFE030260196.1:12596-53096 GCA_000404065.3 Pinus taeda
AGAGATCTAGAGGCTGGAATTTTGTATCTTATAGAGAAGTGTTGTTGGTTTTCTGGTGTACATTCACAGTGTTGGGTGTTCTAAGCTTTGCTTGAGGTGAAGGAGGGCTTCCTAGCTGGAGGATGATGCTGGGTCAGAGCACATGGTTGTAATCTTCTTGCTACTTTTCATCTGAATAAAGATATTCTTGTTTCCTTCCATATTCTTATGTACTTGTTTATGTATGCTTGTATATGGTTAATGCACATCTTATCCTACATTATTTATGAATTTAGATCCTTGTTTCTTGCATAGTAGTATGTTGTTGTCATTCCACAGGTCCTTTTGAAGCTAGGAAGACAAAGAAGAAGCGGAAAAACTCTATCAAGAAGGAGAGGAAATCGAGCACAAGACTCAGGTTGGCCCTCTTGGTTCTCCTCTCATCTATTTTCATAAAAGGAATCAATAGTAGACTTTGATTGTTTTTTTCTAAGATAGCCACCCATCTTAGTGGGAATAGTAACATCCGAGTGGACACTATTCCCGTATAACACTACTGCCAAGATTATTCTATGTTGGGTGAGTTGGTTTTGGCACGTAGATTGTATTCTAAAACTGCTTAATAATTAAAACTCTCAGATAGCTGCACCAGTTTTCTCGCATTGGATTTTTTGGGGACATTGGTCCAAAAACAACGATGTCACTTGTGTGCTTGTTTTTTTTCCTTCAATTGATGATCTGTAATGTGTTGAGCATGTACTTGTATTTATTTATAGTATTTACATGGTAAATAACTTGTTAATTTAATAGAACAAGTAGGCATAAATAAATAAGAAAAGTACATGAAGGGTTTCTAACAGTTAGACTTAGAAATTCCAACATGGTATTAGAGCGTGGTTGTAGATCACAAGATAATTGAAGGGATCAACAGAGCAGAGAATTTGTAGTAGAAAACAATTGTCCCAAGTGACAGAAGTTGTTCCTAGCAGAGAAGTAGCAAGGAAGTGGTGATGTAGTACTTGCATCATCAATTTTGAGCCGGGAAGAGGATCATTGCAGTGGCAGAGGGGAGAAGACTTGACCTACGCAGTGCTCAGTCATCTTTCTCAGTCAGGAAGGATTGATGCATGTGGCTAGGAGGTACAGGTTTTTCTCATGCCAGGATTGTGCAGAGCCTAGAAGCTTTAACCTTCAGTTTGTTGGGCCTTAGGAGGTTGTGGGTAACTTGCAGAGTGAAGCTCGCGGGGTACTGCAGTAAAAAAAGTACCTCACAGGGCAAGACCAAGGAGGAGGGAGTTGCTGCCGAGGATTTCTAGCCAAGAAATCCAAATCAGTGGTGCAACTGCACTAATGATAGGAGTGGGGACATCTCGACGTTAGCAGAAGGGTTTCCAAGAGGGAAATTAAGGCTCAGAGGGAGTCTAGATGGTGTTTTATCCTTTTCAACACATCTGCTAAAAAACACAACAACAATGATGCCTAAAATTGGTTTTAGGGATGCAGATATACTAAAGGATGTAGGGAAGGTGTACAAAGAAATGGTCTACCAAATATCTCGTGTTAGTGATTCAAAACCAGATGTGAAGAAAGAGGCTGAACAAGGCCCTCCAACTAGAAATTTGGCACCAAATGCAGCAGGTATAGAAGCTGGGAGTGACAATAACACAGTTTCAGTTGTTTGGTATGTTAACCAAATGTCTATGAGGAATGATCTTGCTTCTCGTTGGTCCATTAAAGCTGAATATCTTTCTGTTATACAAAAAAGACTTCATCACCATAAAAGAAGGGACCATGGTATCGAAGGGATTTCAAGAATGTGTTTTGGTCAGCTTGGGCGACATGCAGATGCATCAGAGGTTGACATTGGAGATTCTGTAAGTGCAAGTGAAACATATCAAGCCTAGTAAATTAAAATGAAGTCACATGATCTCCTAGACTTTGAGATTATGAATAAGGTTGAGTCTATAATGTGATCATTCTATGTGACTCGTATGAAGGTTTTGGTAGTGCCCAATCGACATCATGATGATACATAATCACTTAGTGCAACAACTAGGAGTGTAGTGGTTTTTGTTGCATCTGCCAGTTAGGAAGAGCCATTTTGTCTTGAACCTGCTCTTCTTGACAGTGATTGGAAGATGCATGTACCCTTGTCGCATATGGATAGACTTATGAGTGAGACAGAGAGACAACCTTCTAGAAGGGTAGCCTTATTTTCTCCCTGCTGTCTTTTTTGATATAATTAGTTCTATGAAAAAGTATTCCCCATTTCCTTTTTTCCCTTTTTAGTGATTTCCTTAAAATGTAAAGATGAAGGATGTCTAAGAGAATGATACTTTTCTTAATATAGGATTCTGAAGAGCACTAGCCATCTTCTCTTTTGTGATCAAGTATTGTGTCTTGAAATATCATATATACATCTACTATGACAACAAAGCAATCAGGTATTGTGTCTTAAAATATTAGAGATACTTCCCTTGAGACATCATCTTTGCTGCAAGGTAGTCAAGCTGCATTAGGACATAGACATGAAATGGGTCAGCCTCCTCACCTGACACATCAAAATCATAGCCCAACTTCACAATCAAGGCTGAAGAACACTTAAAGTTTTTGTTCCTGGCCAAAACAATTCAAGTTCTAGCTTGGCATATTCATTCAATTTAACTCATTTTGTTGGTCGCCCTGCAGCTTCAGTAATTGAATCTAGGTCATTAGGCACATAATTCCATTTGGAATGGTACCAAAATCTCGAGAAAATTATGGATCTTCCCTTGCCTCTAATCCCTGGAGCTTCGAATTCCTATCGCCTATGACACCATCATTGAGCAACATTTATTTCTCGCAAAGGAAACAATGACAAAGACTTACTTCTCTATCTCCTATCACATAATCTGTACAACCTTCTATGCAAATGGTGCCACCTCAACCTCCATATGCACCACTCCTTCAACATCAAAAATTTCAACCACTAAACCATCAACATCAAACTAATTTCATGAAGCCTAGTCAATCACAAGTTCAACTTCCTTCTCTCCATTCGCAAGGTCATTCTTCACAGTCCTTTCACTAGTAGAAAATGATGAATTAGTGACTAGGTGACTGAAAAAATTAGTCACCGTAGTTTTTGCAAGTGAAATACTACCAAAAATGAGAAATCTTAAGTGATTAACTAAAAATGTCTAGCATTCCTCGACATGCCACTATATTCCACAACCAGTACTTGTACACCACTGGATACCCCCAGCTATGGCAATGCCATCCTGTATCATCCTATGTCTTGCCTTCATCACTGAACTGATCACTCCCCGCATGTACTCAATGCGATGTGAGGCACTGCCCCATGTGTCTCCATGCCCATCTGCAGACCAATGGTCCACGCTAGATGCTCCTACCCATTCCCAAATGAGATGGCCCAAAGTTGTGTCCCTATGCGTTCGACCACACCCGATCGGTATCATCACCTCCTTCATCACATCATCATACCCTCCAGTGAATGGATCTTCACTCCAAATCCTCCCTGAGGGATCCAAGAAGTAAATCTCCCTATGTTTCAATAGTGATGTTATCCCTGCGTTGCTCCACTACATCCTCTGTAACCCACACGAAAGTGAAGAATCCCCAACTCCATACAAGGCACAAATGAATAGACATATATATATATATATATATATATATATATATATATATAAATATATATATATATATATATATATATATATATATATATATATATATATTTGTGTGTGTGTGTGGACACTTAACCAATATTTCTACATTACATTGTACACATATATAACCTAAGTCATACAAATATGTAACTAATATACAAATGTAAATAACTAATGTGACATGATTCTATGTCTACACATTATTACATAAGTAGTATAAAAGTGCATCAAACACGTTTATATATAATTATTCAACCATGACACAAGATAAACAATGGATTTGACACATATTGTCTCATGCACACCAAGGTATTTGTGAGAGGTTTGACAAGTGATTATGATTTATTAAAAAATTCTTTAAATGTTGACAACTTTTGTGTGTACAACTAATTTTACTCTATGATTCACCTTTGAGACTGGAGAGTGGTTACCTTTCCAAAAAATTGTAAATCTGTTGGATCATAATATTTCTAGAGCTAAATACTCTCACACGAACAAATTTGTGCTACATCCATGGAGAAACAACTAGTCCTTCCTTTAATATTATCCAACAAAATGATGTAGAAAATGCAACAAGAAATCCTTAGTTTGACTTTGCCTTGGTCAAACTAGAGAAAATTTGAATTTCTATTTTAGCATAAATATTGGAGGTAGTTCACTGAGGTGACATGGCACTTTTCACTCAATTAATTCACTTAATTCAAGTGTGGTAAGCTTGATTTCAGTTTAGTATGTTTGATTGCTAATTTGTAGCAATCTATTTCAGTTAATTTGATTTATTGTCAGTTTAAATAGTTCTAACTGTCAAAAGAACTAGTGGAGGTCAAGTTGTGGAAGTGGAACTTCAACACACACTCAGTGATCAACCCAAAATAATTGTTGCATGTAGAGAATTCTATTTACCTAGTTGAGATGGAGATTCCAAGGCAGTGTATTATTAGTTGTAGCATATTCCAATGTGTATAGTTGGTGCATGTAGTTAGAGGAAGGACCTAGAGGAATTGCACAATTCAATAGTGGGAAACTCCTAAATAGTATGGGTCAATTTACCAAGGGAAAAACACAAGGAAATAGGAGCTTGGAGGGCTTCAAAATTTGCTAAATGTTGGCCAAAGTCAGTCAGTCGGGCAGAGGAATAGTTTATACACTTGCAGGGTGTGTTAAGGCTTAAGAAAGCATATGTATTTCATCTCTATTCTATGATTAATGCAATATACAGAGTAAGGGGTTTTGAGCAGTTGCTTTCCCCTAGATAAATATATGTGCATGTGTGATGTTTCCTTTTGCATGTCCTTTATTTTTGTTCTAGATGGTGAATTAACTTATGCAAATCAGTAGAGTAGCTTCAAGTCTTGTGATTTAGTAAATTTCATGATTAGTTTTGAATCTACACATTAATTTCTACATGGTATCAGAGCTAGAATCATTGTATAACAAAATATTTTGATGTTGTCATTACAGGAGGTTCAAATTTGAAGATCAATGTTGTAGGCTTTCTTTAGGACCGAGAAGATGGATTTCAATGGACTTAGGCTCGAGTATTGGATGACAATGAGCTGCTAGAATACATTAAGAAAAATGTAGCAAAACTGCAAGCATCTGATGCCCAGAAGCTTGTTTAGTGGAAGAAATATGTTGACAAAGAGAGGATAATCCTATTGGAGGGATTAAAGAATCATGTTGTCTCGAATCTCCACAGAAAAGAGACTTCACTTCACAATGTGGAAAACAATGACAGAATTGTTCGAGAATAATAGTGACCATAAGAAGCTGGCACTCAGGGACAAGCTTTGAAGTATCAAGATGCGGAAGAATTACACAACTCTGCAGTATCTGAGAAGCTTTACACAATGTCATGATGAACTTGGCAGGGCCAGTGTTAATTTCCTTGAAGAAGACTTAGTAGCTCTAGCCCTTTTGGGCCTTCCCAAGAGCTGGCATAGGTATCAAAATTTAGTAAATGGTAGGGAGAAAATACCAAGTTGGGAGAGATTATGATTCAACATGGTATAGGAGGAAATAAGGTAGAATACCAGAGACAATATTTTATCCAAGGGTGATGATGAGGAGAACTGTGCCTTGGCAAGAAAGGAAAAGAAAGGGAAAGGTAAGAAATTCCAATCCAAATTAGAATCTAGTAAAGGGGGCAAAGAGAAAGACTTGTCCAAAATCAAGTTCTTTCATTGTCATGAACTTAGGCTCTATGCCATGAAGTGTCCACACAAGAATACAAGCAAGAAGACCTCATGAGGAGTTGCGGTGAGGCTTTGCCTTCACAATTAGAGCTTTATTTTACTCTCATTGCATGCATAGACAATAGAGTGATGTGAAGTGTGTCGTACCTCGACAAAAGTGCCCCTTTCCATATGACGAGGAATACACATTTTTTAGTGATTTTGAGGAGAAGGATCTCCAGATGCACATCAAGATGGGAGATGCTGGAAGGTACAATGTGACCAGGATTAGTATAGTCACCTTTTAGAGGGAGTCAGGCTCCCCTCTTAGGCTCAAGGATGTGATGTTTGTTCTTAGTCTAAAGAAGAATCTTCTCTCTGTGGTTATGATGTGATATTCAAAAGAGGAAAGGAATTTCTAAGACACATAGCCATGGGATAGGTGAAGCAGATCAGGGTTCGAGTGAAGAATCTCTACAAGCTAGATGTGGAGGATTGTGTTGCATTAAACACAAAGGTGGAGAAGGTGTAGAGCCACGATGTTGGAAAAATTTGGCATAGAAGACTTGGACATTTTCATCATGGAACTTTGAATATCATGCAGCAAATTACCACAGACCTCCCCAAAGAAGCACTAGAGCAGCAGGACACATGCAAAGGATGTATCTTGGGGAAGTACATAAAAGCCACTTTCCTATTTTCCCTTCTCTTTCTTCTTAATGTTTTCCTTTCTTGGAGGACCCTTTTTTGAATTGGCTTTGGTTGGGGGATCCTTCTTGGGAGAAATTTCAGGGAGAGACTCCTTAAGAAGGACTTGCTTGGGAAATGAGACTTCTTTAGATGGTTCCTTAAAGGCTGTAGGGTGTTTTTATTTTCCTTTTGTGAATATTGGACCCCTTTGAACCTTCCTTTTCTATCATTTTTAAGAATGGATTCTTACTTTTCTTCTTTAAGAGTGATCTCACTAATGGGAGGGTGCGTGTATGAGCCCCCCAGCTAAATGTTGAAGATGTTGGACTCCACAAGGTTAGCTTGCTCATCTATTTCTTCATCCTCACTTTCTCCCTCTCCACTTCCCTCATTCTTAGAAGATGATTCTGGCTCAACAACGTTAGTTGGAGTCAAAGTGTTTGGGAATTGAGATGAACTTGGTCTATGTGCTTCATTTTGCTTGTTGGGAAACGGTTTTCCTTTTGGAATATAACTAGATTTTTGGGCCCTTTCCAAGGCAATGATTTTATTCATGATAACCCAGTCAAGTGAGTTGGCTTCTTCAGTAAACTTCTCCATTTTCTTGAGGATGGCCAGGAGGGTTTCTTCATGTTGATCTTTGGACTTCTCCTTCTTGACCTCGCCTTTAGCTCTAGGGTGTTTAGTGACATCCACTTTCGAGATTTGTAAGTTTTCCTCAACTTCCATTGCTATCTCTTTGGCTTCAGCCACTGTGGAGGGTTTCTTATCCTTTAGTGCATAGGTCAAGTGGCCAACAACATCTTTTATGAATTTTTCAAGGATATTAGCTTCGAAGGGTTTCAAATGATCAAGGATATCATTGACTACCCTATCAAATTTTTAAATGAATTTCTGTATGTCTTTCCTTCCCTTAGTTATTTGATAGAATTTTTCATTGTTAAAGGTTCTTTGGACATTGCATGACAATCTCTTCATGAATAGGTCCTCGAAGTCATCAAAGTATTTTATGCACACTGTGGGAAGGCTAAGGTATGAGTCCCTTGCTTGTCCTTCAAGCGATTGAGAAGAAAACATCATGAACCTATCTTCATCGAAGATCATCCTAGGGGACATTTGCTAATAGAATTCTTCAACAAAGTCATGGGCAGTCCAAGTAGCATCCCCTTTGAACTTGGGTAACCATTGGTTATACTTATCAGGTAATGGTTTGGGATCATCATTCAATTTCAAAGGGGCAAAGAGACTAACCAAGTGTCTTTCACTTTTGGTCATCTTGGGTTGGTCTTGTTTTGGGTCAGTGTTAGAACTAGAAGCCATATTTGGCGAAGGGTCATTGACTTTTTGAAATTGAAGGAGAATAAGGGTCCTAACAAGGTGATGGGGCTCTTTCCTTCTTCTTTTTTGTAGCAACCCTAGTTTCAGAAGGAATGTTGTCGCTTTCAAGTAAACTAGGGGTTTTAAGAATGAGTGGAGTTGCCAGAGGAATACTCAAATTATCGTTAATGAATCAACTCCTCAATGAGTCACTAGGGAGGTAGACTTTCTTCCTCCCTGACAACGGTGCCAAAATGTTACTGCTCAAACTAGCAGGGTTCATAGAGGGGCACTTGCTAGTTTAAGAGCAACAATGAAGCTAAAGCCCATTGTCACCATACCTAAAGCTTCCTACTCTTTACGGACTTTCAAAGATGGGAGGAGATCCAGTATATGGAGAATCACTTGTGAAGGATAGATTCAAGATGGATATGAAGTGTTTTTATTAACCCTTTAGTAGGGGATACACAAGAATGGGACTTGCTTGCCTCTTAAGCAAGGTACAAGGTTTTCTAGGAAAAGGGATGAGGATTTAAGGGTTAGGTTTAAGGTATGTGAATTGTAAAGAAGCTTCCCAATCCCTAAAATCCTTATTGAACTTGGCTTCCCAAGTGGTTTTTGAGGAATTGAATTTTATAAGGTATAGGACCACACAAGACCAAGTGGACCCAAGCTAGGTCAAGAGGAGGGAGTTTAAAAACCAATGATGAACATGACCTAAATAAGGAGGATGTAGGGATCACATAAATGATTTTCACTTAAAGGTGCAAAATGCTCCCTATGAGGAACTAGCCTAGGGAAACTTAGAACAAAAACCAACTCGAGGCTAGGGATCGGGATATCTCACAACCCCACAGTTGGAATTCCCTCAAATTTGGAGGAGGCTTAGGAGATACACTAGCATAGTGTGGCTAAGAGATCAAAGTTTTTCTATGGTTGCTTTGTTGGAAAATTGATGCCCTAGGAGCCCTAATGTCACTAGTAGAAAATGGTGAAATTAGTGACTAGGTGACTAAAAGCATTAGTCACCACAACTTTTCCAAGTGAAATACTACCAAAAATTAGTAATATTAACAGAGCCAACTAAACACGACTAACATAAATAATTGATTTAGCCCCGAGTTAAAATATACGACTAGCTAATAAGTAATACTATTAAAAATGACTAACTTGAATGACTAATTTAGTCTAGGACAAAAATATGACTAACTTACAAGAACTACAACAATATGAATTAGTCATTTTAATTGCGTCACTTCAACAATCTAAACGTACAAGTCATAATGGACTCAAAGGCTGTTATAGATTGGATGAAAGGTTATACTTCCTTATACACTTCTTTATTGGATCAGAGGATGATTAAAATTATGGAGATTATTAGAATCTTTAGGGTCATATCATTTGATCACATTCACAGGGAATTAAACTCAAAGGTTGAAAAATTATCGAAAATGGGAGTGGGCCAACACCTCCTTTTGTAGCACGACATGACCACCTATATATGTTGCAATAACCTTGCCAACTTATTTAGTGGGTTGCACATCTATTTCACATTTCTCCTTTGTTTTGCAAAGTGGTAGTGCTAGGGAGAGGGTATGAATTTTGATCAAGGAATGTTCACTTAGTACCACTACCAAGTTTCCTTCATGTAGCTTGTCAAATGTCTTAAGTTTGCTTCACAACTTCTCATGGTGCTTAAATTACTTGTCTAAACCTCTAATTGAGACTACAACCCTCCAACATCTTTAACTATTCAAACTCTTCAACCTTTGTTAGAGTCTTCTTAGACATGCACTGATACCTGAAGCATAACCTAGCACTAGCATCCTGAATGTGCATGCTAATTCCCTATTTTAATGCCTTATTGAAACCACATTATCACACCACTTGAAATTAAATGTCCACGTATTAAGGAAAAACAACTACTTTGCTTATAACAACCTAAACTATGTGAATGACTAGGAGAGAACTCCATTTTCTCAAGATGAAAACATAGGGTCTTACAACCCCATTCGCGCAACAATTTGAATATATTTAACCTAAAGAAAGATGTGTATTCTACTCCTTCCAAATTAGACATATGAATTTTAATAAACTAACACTTGTTTTTAACTATTAAATCCATTTACTATATACTCTATTTTATTTTTACCCACCCAATATGCAATAACACCTAAATGTTTTCTACACAACCAAGTTAAAAGCACTTGTTTCTTTCCAACATCCCATATTTTGGCTCCATAAACTTTAATAACAAAATCATTGCATAAAAACATAACCTTAAAATTAAATTATTTTTATTTTTATTATTATAATAAATATCACCTAACATCATATCCAAGAACATGTAAAATCCTATTAGTTTCTCATATATAATTAAAATATGTAAGTGTAAATAAAATATTGTATCGCTTTCTTTTAGCATTGGAAAATTTTAACACTTTTTAAAAATCTAAACTTTAATTTTTCTTTACAATACCCTTCCCAACCACAAACTTTTCATAGTGCGGGGAAATGACATCCCAACAACAAACATTTCATAATGTGGGAAAATGACATCTAGGAATAGTGGACCCAATATCGAATGCCAGCCACCATCGAATCTTCAGTCCATTGATCGCCGCAGACCCAATATCGAATGATACGATTGAATCTTCAGTCTTGATCGCGGCAAATCCAATATCAAATGCCACCATCGAATCTTCATGGACAAGAAGTGATTCTGGTTAAGGATCCTCATGACCATATTTGTTCATAATGTAGTTTAGCATTTGGACCTAGCTAGCGAGATATCTCTGTCCGCTAGCCTCGGGTATCTCTCTTCTCCGCATCACGGCTATAGGTAAAAATTGTTCACCTTTTTTCTAAACCACCATCGGAGTCAAACTACCGTTGGAATAGGAAATTACAGCGAACCCTATGCAGAGGAGCACATTTTTTTTCCTCGGAAATCGACGACGGAGTTCGATCCAAGAATGATATGGGCATGTTTGTTGTATGTAGTTCGATCCAAAGTTCGGGTCACATGAGTGGCTCCGAGAGAATCTCAGTTCTATCGGCCAACTTACAAAGGTTGTTTTTAGTGCAAAATAACTAAAATTCCAAACCTTTGTAGGGAAACAAGGCAGCTCTATAGGATTTTCCAGAGCTCGAAACCATTATCATTCAAAAACTTAGAGGTATTTATTCTCATTGTTGTTGGCAATATTTATATTCCTGAAGCAATTGCCCTCTTCTCGATATATTAAAAACCTGGTGAGTCATTCACAACTTTTAGTTCATCTTTTGTAATGTTCCTAAACAAGAATTTAAGTGATATTTCAAATAAAGAAACAGTGCAGCAACATAAAATTAAAAACATGTATCAAACACCCATGAAACACTGTAAAACTAGAATTGATGAGCCATATATTATGAAATATGAGAGCATGAGTACAATATATGAATGAAGTGGTGCACCTGGGCTTGTCTCAAGGACAAGCTGGACCAAACCTAGGTGATGGAATATTTGGAAATATGGTTGCTCAGTTGTTGCACCACTATGCACTGCACAGTCTAATAACATTATTGTTCTACTGATTTCCACCTGCTAGAATGTGACCAAAAACCACCCAGAAAATTCTATGCTTTTATCCCTAGAGTCCTTGGACAAAACCCAGAAAAACCCAAAAGGGAATTTCACTGATTTTGAATTTAGATTTTCGGCCTCTTGGGAGCCCCTCTCTGGATACTGCGGTGAAAATTATTTTTGCAGGAAACAACCTGCAAATCCACCTTGAAACACCCCTCAATTGTTGCTTTCATATGTAGTATCTGATCTCTTAGTCTCCGGATGTCCCTTGGCGAAGATGGTTGCTCATCCAAGCCCCACGAATTTGCTGCCAGAAGCCACTGTGCAATCCCTCTGCCTAGAAATGTGTATTGTTGTGTGTACTGACTGGCTAGTTGCAAAACTATGAGAAAATACCCTCATCCATCTACCTTCCTTGCTCCCAAAACTCCTAGTAAGTTAGGGACCTCCTAGCTGGCTCAGTCCTATTCTCCATATTTCTGGCTACCCAAAAGTACACAGTCCCTTCCTGTACGTGGCTGGATGAACTGTGAATTGATGTTGAAACTCTGGCAACCTCTATCGAACAACCTCCCTAGGGTGGGCACGGATAGTCGCCCAAAGTAGAGGTTGAATCTGCCTTGCGGAAGACTCGTGGCTAAACAACTTGTAGACTCGCTAAGCAACAAAGTGTATAGGAGTAAGGTTGTTTGTCAAATAATCAGAATCCTGCCAAATGAGAGCTCCATCTTCTTTTATCACTCTTAGCCTCTTATGGGCCCCTCCTTCCACTAGTTTGAATTCCCTCCAATGCATTCCTTGGCCATGTTTGAATTATGCATGTGGTCGCCCCCATATTCCACTACCTGCCAGAAATAAATCAAATTGCCTATAGTTCCTAAGTTCTGCGTGTGGGTCACTCCTCCTAAGCCAAAAATGATGCCAAAATTGTGTCACTCCACCCCGTGACTAATTCATTTGAGAAGGGACATGACAATCCTCCCCTCCCAAATGTTTCTGCCTCAAGCAACCTCAAAGCTGGGTGCTCTAATATGTGCTCACCCTCCAGGTGGCATCTTCATCCGACAAGTACTTCTAGCGCACCGAGAACTCCTTGCTAGTTCTGATAATTATTCTTCTCTCCCTGCTTTCCAGTATGGCCTCCAGTTCTAGCACCAAATGGCCCTCATCATCCAATAGGGTTAAATCAGCTGCTACAATCACCTGTTGTCCCAACACCTTCTTCAGGCATGAGACATGAAATATGTTATAGATCCTGCACCTCGAAGGCCACGCTAGCTCATAAGCCACCTCCCCAACCCGCATAGTCACCTGGTAGGGCCCATAGAAGCATGGTTGTAGCTTCTCTGCCCCCTTATGTTTCAGCATAGACTGTTTGTAAGGCTACAACCGGAGGTACACTTGGTCCCCCTCCTCAAAGTGCCTCTCTACCCTGTGTCGATATGCATATAGTTTTTGTTGATTCTAGGTTGTCACTAGATTAACCTTGAGAGCTTGAGGATCTTGGCTCTCTTGGACCCAGTATTTGGCCTTTGGGGACTGGCTGTCTCTGAAAATAAAATCAACAAAAGTTAGAGCATCATAACCATAGAGGGCACAGAAAGGAGTCATACTGATAGACATGTGGTGCCTGGTGTTGTAGCAGAACTCGCCCAAGTGCAACCACCGAATCCATGTCCTTCATTGACCTGTCATATAGTTCTTGAGGTAACATTCCAACCACTTGTTGACCCTCTTTGTTTGGTCATCCGTCTGAGGGTGGTAATTGGTGCTAGGAGTAAGCTCCATCCCAACCAACCTGAAACGCTCTTGCCAAAAGCCACCCATGGATCTACTATCTCTATTGCTAATAATGTTCTTGGGTAGTCCATGTAGTTTGAAAACCTCTCGGAAGAACAACTTGGCAACCTGGGAAGCCTTGAATCTAGTGGGGATGGCAAAAAAGTGGGAAAATTTGGTCAGCCTGTCGACCACCACATATATGCAATCCTTCCCCTATACTGTGGGGAGCCCTGTGATGAAATCAATCGAGATACTTTCCCATTTCCCCTCTGGAATAGGAAGTGGCTGGAATAGACCTGCAAGGTAAGTCAACTGCCCCTTGTTCCACTGGCAGGCCTCACACTCCCTTACGTACCGCAACACATCCTCCTTGAGGCCTTTCCACGTGAACCTCTCCCGAACAACCACGTAAGTATTTCGGAACCCTTGGTGTCCAGACAGTTGTGAATCGTGAGCTTTGTGAAGTACCCTCTCCCTCAACTATGAGTTGGGAACTAAGTAATTGCGCCCCTTGTAATAGATGACCTCATCCATCACACGGTAACGCTCATCTGCATGTGTCCCCTCTAGCACCTCACAGACCTTCATGTCCTTGGACTACTCAACCAACAGTTGAGCCTTCCAATCCTGACAGATGCTTATAAGAGATAACCCAATCAGTCTCTTGGATAGAGCATCATCCACCACATTTTGCTTGCCCCGCACATGCTCAATATCAATGTCGTAGGCCTACACCTTGCTGACCCATCTATGATGCCTGTCATTGAGGCCCTGCTGCCCCATGAAATGTCGAAGACTGTTGTGATTAGTCTTCACCCAGAATTGGTTTCCCACCAAGTACTGGTAGATTTTGGCTAATGCATGCATGATGGTCAGCATCTCCTTGTCATATATAGAATATGACAACTCATGCGGTAGGAGGTTCCGAATCTCGAAAGCTATGGGGTGCCCCTCCTGTGACAATATGACTCCAACTCCTACCCCTGATGCATCACACTCTGCCATGAATGGCTGGGAAAAATCCATGAGAGCCAAAACAAGGCAACTACTCATCACCTCCTTGAGGTGATCGAAAGTGGCTTGTGCTCCCTCAGTCCATGCAAAGGCCACTTTCTTGGTCAAGTCAGTCAAGGGCACTGCCAGCTATGAGAACCCCTTGACAAAATTCATGTAGTAAGTGCAAATGCCCAAGAAGCCTCTTAGCATAGTCACGTCTTGGGGTACTGGACAATCCCAGATGGCCCGGATCTTCTCCTCATGAACCTTCACTTCGTCTCCTCCAATGATATGCCCAAGATAAAGCATCTCTGTCAATCCAAACTCACATTTGGAGAGCTTGGCATAGAACTGTTGCTCCTCTAGAATGCGTAGTACCTCCAATTGTTGGAGGTGCTCCTCCCATGTTCGACTATAGATCAGGATGTCATAAAAAACACTAGCACAAACCTCCTTAGTTTCCCCTGAAATATGTGGTTCACGCAAGACTAAAATGTGGTGGGTGCGTTGGTCAACCCAAATGGCATGACCAGAAACTCAAAGTGCCCATAGTGGCACCTGAATGTTGTCTTTGGGATGTCCTGATCCCAAACTCCAATCTGGTGGTACCCCAAATGTAGATAGATCTTAGAGATGTATTTGGCTCCTCTAATCTCATTCATCAGCTCATCAATGCCAAGAATGGGGTATCGGTTCTTGAGGATCTTCCTGTTAAGTGCTCTGTAGTCTTTGCACATCCTGAGGGTCCCATCCTTCTTCTTCTATAGCACTACGAAAGAATCAAAAGGGCTAGAACTAGGCTTAATGTGACCCAAAGCAAGCAGCTCCTGAATAGCCTTCTCTATCTCGTCCTTATAGGCTTTGGGGTGCCTTTTAGGAGTAGTGATGACTGCCTATATACCCGCCTCTAGCTCAATGATGTGCTCAAACCCTCTATTTGGTGGTTTCCTTGGCGGAAGTTCCTCGTACACAACTGCGTACATGTCCAGAAGAGCTTGTATGTCTACTAGTGGTCACTGTGTCTGTTCCCCATCCTTTGAGATCATCAACTCGACTGCCCATGCGATGTCCCCATGTCGAAGATCTGCCTCCATCTTGTGGGATGAAACTGTCTGAGACAGATAAAGACTGCATGCCTTTCAAAAGCACCCATTTTTCGTCTAGCCCCATGAACTCCAGCTCAAGTTTCCTTCAATCTGTCGTAACTCTCCCAAGGGAACACAACTACTAGACACCCATCACCACGTTGGTGTCTAGCACATTAACCACAAAGAAGTGGTCTGTCATCAAGTAGTTTCCCATAACTACTATCAAGGAGGGCACTTATCCAGTACACTAGATGGTACAGTCACCTGGCACTAGGATGAATAATCCCTCAAACTCTGATGTGGTGAGGCCCCTCCTCTGGACCAACTATGCATCTAGTTGTGGGTAGCCCCACCATCCACTAGTACTGACACCCTCTGTCCCTATACCGTACCTCTAATCTGGAGTGTTAAAAACTTAGGATTCCCACAAAGAGAAACAAGGACTCCCCCTGATGAGGTAAGGGACACCCATCCCTATGGAGGTGGTGGTGTTGTGGCCCTCTATCCCTCAAACTCTCTCGATTTGTCCCACCACAATCTTGCTCCACCTCGTCCTCCTAGTCATTGTCGAAAAAGACCTCAATGTATTGTGCTCTACCTGCTATGCACCTATAGCTTGGTGCCTAGGGCTCTCTGCACGTGAATCATAACTTCCTCCTCTGGAGGTCCTTCCATGTCTCCTCATCTAGCTTCCCCCTCCCTTGTGTTGTCCTCGGTGTTGGGGGTCTAGTCTCATGCCCCTTTTGTGGAAAAGGGTCCATGTAGGGAATGTTGTTCTTGTCTTGGGGATGACCCCCTACAAATCTCTGGTGCACACCACTGCCTCCTGCAACATAGAGGATCTGTGTGACTTCACCAGTCCACACAAAGGCTCAAGCAAACCCTCATTGAAGGTGTATACCCTCCTGGCCTTGGTCAAATTCAGGACCATCATTGACACACGCAAAAAATCAGAAAAATATTGCTTTGGGTTGCATGTCTGGCGCAGTTGTGTCAGCTCCTTGAAGGATGCCTCCGAATCACTCTGATCAAATCTCTCCACCACCCTCCTGGTGAAGTCCTCATATGAAATTATCTGGGCATGCCCCGAAGTGGTTAGGCCATGAAACCACCAGTCATGGGCTTCCCCCTCCAAGTGCAATGCTACCATCTTAGTGGCCTCTTATTCCATCATCTGGTTGAGTTGAAAGTAAGTGTCCGTCTTTTCAACCTAAGCCCTGGCTATGCACTTGGTAGTGCCATCAGATGTATGGAAGTACATCCTCCCTATAGTTCTCTATATCTCATAATTTTGGGTCCCCTGTCGTCCATAGCCCTTGTTCCTCTCACTCTATTTTAGCTTGCAGTAATCTTTGAAGGAGAGGGCTTCTTTGAAATCTTTGTCCATCACCTGCCACTCTCTGAAGTAATCCCCCATTTGGGGAGTGTCTTCCTCCCTTGTTGGTTCGATTTGTGCTATTGGCATGAAGGAGGGTAGTGTGGCCCTAGTGGGCACACTCACTAAAGAGCACTACGTTGCTGGTGAGGTATGATCAAAGGGCTGAAAAGCCCCGGAAGTCCCTCCACACAAAAACCCTCTAGGTGTGGCTTTTTCTTGGCTCTGTGATTTGATCTCCTCCAACATGTCTTTCTGCTCCTTGGCCAAGTCACTCAGAGCCCTCAAGAGGCTGTCGAAAGCCATCTTCTCCCTACTCTTGGGCTCTGCCATTTCCTCCTCTCCAGCCATTGTTTTCCCTCTTTCCTTGTCTAGTGTAATTTCCAGCTCCCTTTCTCTGCTCCTATACCTCTAACTCTAGTAAGTGATGTTCTCTTAGTCTTCTCCTCTCATTGGAAACCAACCCCCACAGTTGAGCCAAGAATTAGGCTCTAATACCACTGTAATGTTCCTAAACAAGAATTTAAGTGATATTTCAAATAAATAAATAGTGCAGCAACATAAAATTAAAAACATGTATTAAACACCCATGAAACATTGTAAAAGTAGAACTATTAAGCCATATATTATGGAATATGAGAGTATGAGTACAATATATGAATGAAGTGGTGCACCTAGGCTTGTCTCAAGGACAAGTTCGACCAATCCTAGGTGATGGAATAGCTAGAAAGATGGTTGTTCAGTTGTTACACCACTATGCATTTCGTTGTCCCAGAAAACTACTATTTTGCTGATTTCAACCTGCTGGAATGTGCCCAAAAACCTCACAGGAAATTATGTTCTTTCATGCTTAGACTCCATGGACAAAACCCAACAAAACCCAGAAGGGAATTTCTCTGATTTTGAATTTGGATTTTCGGCCCTTGGGAGCCCCTCTCCCGCTACTGCTGCCAAATTCAATTTGCAGGAAGCATCCTGCAAATCCACCTAGAAACACCCCTTAATTGTTGCTTTCACTTGTAGTAGCTGATCCCTTGCTCCCCGAATGGCCCTTGTCTAAGATGGATGCTCATGTAAGCCCCACAAATTTGCTGCGAGAGGCCATTGCAAAGTCCCTCTGCCTAGAAATGTGTATTGTTGTGTGTACTGACTTGTTGGCTTCAAAATGCTGTGAAAATACTCTCAGTCCTCTACCTTCCTTGCTCCCGAAACTCCCAATAAGTTAGGGACCTCCTGGCTGGCTCAATCCTTTTCCTGCATATTTATGGCTGCCCAGAAAGTACGTAGTCCCTTCCTCTGCGTCGCTGGATGAACTGTGAATCGATGTTGAAACCCCTGCAACCTCTATGGAAAAACCTCCCTAAAGCATGCACAGATTGTCCCCCGAAGTAGAGGTTGAATATTACCTGCTGAAGACTCGTGGCTAAAAAATCTCTAGACTTGCTAAGCAACAAAGCGTACAAGAGTGAGTTTGTTTGTGAAATAATCAGAATCCTGCAAAATGAGAGCTCAATCCTCTTTTATCACTTTGGATCCCCTTAGCCTCTTGTGGGCCCTTCCTTCCACTAGTTCGAATTCCCTCCAATGCATTCCTTGGCCAAGTTCGAATTATGCATGTGGTGGCCCCCACATTCCATTAGCTTCCAGAAATAAATTTAATTGCCTATAGTTCCTAAGTTCTGCATGTGGGGTCCTCCTCCTAAGCCAAAAAAGATGCCAAAATTGTGTTGTTGCACCGCGTAACTAATTCATTTGAGAAGGGAAATGACATCTTTAAAAGCATGAGACTACCATTCTGGTAGAGGTTAGAGTTTGATTTATACTGTAAAAATTATCCCATTCTTGCTTCCAGACATGAAGCCGCAGATAAATACCAAAGATCACTTTTGTACATTCTATTTGGAGCCCAATCTGACACTCCAAGCTATTTTTCTATGGAAACAAAATCCAAAAAACTGAAATTTCCATCACATTGTGATCCCATATGGGGTGAGGTCTCCTCTCTCTGATAAAATGCTCAAGCTTGTTGAATCCATTGCCAACCTCTTGCCAGAAGAGTGAAAGTAGATCAACCCCTACCAACGGAATAAGTTGAGGGTGCCTTGCATTGAGATGTTGTCAGTGGAGGTTGCCATAGTGATCCCTCAGGCGAGTCCAGCTTTTGGTGCAGCGAAAGTTGAGGAAACACATGTGAGGATTTCCTTTTTGGTTGGGCTCCATTAATCTTCATTTGGAAGGGCCTTCATTTCATTCCCAAGATTTCCAAAGATGACAAGGAATATTTTCTATCGATGATAAGTGCATGCCGATTAGATTTAAACAATCATATTCAACATTTACAATTGCATGATGCTCATTTTTGGTTACTGGAATATAACTCCCTTCTTGATTTGAAGTCTAAGAGGTATCTAGTAATGGCTATGGTTCGAGAACCATAAGAATATCATGATGAACAACATGAAATTGTAGTTCATGAATCTCAACTTATTGTGGATTCATTTGAGCCACTTGCCTATGTAGAAGCCACTGTTTTACAGGGAGGAATTCCTATAGGGTTTGCAACTGGTCTAGGAATTTGGCAAGAGTGGTTTTCATTAATATGTAGAGAAGTTTTTGATCTTGCAAATGCTCTCCTTTTATGTTGCCCCAAATGATCGTTGAATTTTTTCCCAACCATGGTGAGTGGGAAATTTATTTTTCTTTTTTTGTTTAACCCACTAAATTTTGCTATACAAGATGTTTGAAATATGATGTAAAAGCGCCCTTTAAATTTTGTGGACTTTTTAAAAGTGTTAGGTAGATATTGAGCTTAGTGAATTTTAGTGCAAGATGTAGCCATGAAGGCATTCACATCCAAGATGTGGTTTTGAAAGCATCGTTGTCCTTCAACAAGTTGTCCTCAATTATTAGGTAAATATTGACCTTAGAAAATTTTAGTCCAAGGCATAGTTTTGAAAGCATTCATGTCCTTTAACAAGCTATACTCTAATATCATTTAATGTTTCTTTTTCTGCTTGTGTCTAATAAAATTGTTGGATAATTATGTTTCACTCTTTGATATTGCCTTATTAATGAAGATGTTTGCAATTTGTTAGGTCATTTGGCAACGTATTATTTGTGATCCAAAATTAGTGTTCCAAGATGTGAGTCAAATACAAATAAACTATTCACAAATGTGCTCTTCTCTAGAGATTGACCTCTATTCTCAACACATCCTCAGTTTGAAACTAATCTCTAGTTCGTTTGATTACATTGGAAAATTAGAAATAATAGATGATTACAATCTTTCATTGCAATGTTCATTCACATGAACTTCAAACACAAACACAATGAAATTGTTATAGCAAAAAAAAGGGATTAATGGATAAACCATCATCCTTCTCTTCACAGTGATTCAAGAGTGGCACAAAATCTTGTCCAGGACATTTGTGTGATTCTTTACTCTTTTTTTGCAATTATGGCATTCTTGCCACCAATCTTCTTTCATTTCAGATTGAAGTAGCATGACCAGGAAATTCTCACTCGGGATGATAATTTTGGTTCGATTTATACCTAATTAGGCTCCTCTTTGAATTGGATTTGCAATTTACGGATCTTGTATTTGTGTCACAAAATCTGATCTCATTTTTGAGAAATTGAGCTTGTTTCTGAAGTTGGTTTGTAAGATAGAGGATTCGTGAAAACGGGGTGCCATGGATGTTGAGCATTCATGGTGTTTTTGCTGAAGCTTTTAAATTTCATTCAAGCTTTCA
Source organism: Pinus taeda (assembly GCA_000404065.3). Classification (NCBI taxonomy): domain Eukaryota; kingdom Viridiplantae; phylum Streptophyta; class Pinopsida; order Pinales; family Pinaceae; genus Pinus; species Pinus taeda. The sequence goes on from APFE030260196.1 coordinate 32,989, forward strand.
TTGGAGCATTTATTATTTTGTAAGCAATATGGATCCTAACCACTAGAATTCTCATGTTCATCCTCCTCCGCTTACACCTGCACTCAACAATGTTGGTGGGTATAATTTACCAACAAAATTAATGTCCTTTCATTCCTCTGTGGGGCAACAACTTGATGTTCCATTTTCAAATCCTAAAATGATCTCGAGGGAAGATCAACTTTAGTTTCAGAAATTTGGACAACACAATTGATATAGTGGCTAGAGTGGATCTGAATGCTTTAAGTCTTCTGGATCCTTGGTAAGTCATTTGTTTGTTTATTTTTTGTTTCATTTTAATTTTTTTTTCAAACATAACTTTATAAGATAGGTGTCCATGTTTGTGAAAATTACTAATTGAAGGTTTCAAATTAGTGGTATTATTATGGGTTCATTCCTACATGTTTCATTTTCCCTTACCTTGAATGCAAGCCATTAAGAGTGGTACTCATTAGGTCTAGAGACCTCAGGTCAATATTGTTACAATTTTATAGTGTCTGAGGTGTCACATATATATATTTTTTTTACTTTTCCCTGATAAAGTCAGTTCTTAAGTATAACTCCATGCTTATCTTAGGCACCCATCTTCTAATTGTGGCTTGGAAGGTCCTCACTAGCACCTTAAAAATTTATAATCTGATCATTATATCTCTTTATTATGTCATTGATAGCAGTCCTCGTGAACTGGGGCACTCTCAAAATTGCTTTTCTTAGAAGGATCTAATGGTGCTACTTAAAAGAGGGGGAGGGGATGGTTTGGACTATAAAAAACAATACAAGTCCTGGGGAACTGGGGCACTCTCCAAGTCACTTTCTTAGAAGGATCCAATTGTAATTCTTGAAAGAGGGGGAGGGGGATTTTGTGAATTCGCAAAAAGCTATTGTAGCCCCATTGAACTGGGTTCCACTTTCAACATGCCATAAAACAAGTATGTCCTTTCGCTGTACCATATAAAGTGGTATGTGAAATATTGGATTCTCGGAATCCTACTCTTTGCTTACTGGAGATCTAATTGAAATGGCTTCATAGAAGATAAGCTTACTACTTTGAGAATTTAGCCTAAACATGCTTCCAGACTTTAGTGTAAGATGAATTATAGCATCTTACTTTTCATCATATTGTGCTTCAGTAATTTAGATAGTGTACCTTAGAGCACCTGCAAAGAGTTTGCATCAACAACATCTCCCTAAAGATAAGGAAGACATCAACTCCCTTTGAACCATATCTCCCCCTTGAATATTAGGAAGGAAAACTTGTCCATCGAGTCATCTGCAATTGGATAGAAGTCCTTATGACCTTAGACATGGACAACCTCCTTGAAATAATCATAGGGCAAAAGGAGTTATCATCCATTCAAACATTTCAGTATGAAGAGGATCTGATTGATAGTATTTACCAGTTTCTTTAATTATTTTTACTTCATTCGAACCCCCCTAGAGGGGATTTTGATGATATGGTTGGAAAGGTGGGAGGAATTCTAACATCAACCACTGCTTAGGTTCATCCACATCATTATGGAGAAAAAACAAGAGCAGTGTAGCCATGTATTTTTTTTCTTAGATAAACCTATGTTGGAGATAAAAATAGTGGCGATGGCTCATACAATGGCTGTTGAAGCCACATCACGAGTAGAGAATATTATTTGATTGATCCAACATTTCTTATTTCATTCCCCATAAACTTGGATATCTATTTACTCACCAGAGGGTAGAGTTCTTTTGCCATCATGTCTGATTGTGTACTTCATGGTCAAAGGCCTGAAGCCAAGATCTTGCTCTTGAAGAAAGAAGACTCTTATTTATACTAAGATCATATAGCAGTCATACTTTGAGTGAGATTGTATGCAATTAGTGGTACCTGAGAGCGAGATCATAATTCGAGAGTCCTGAAGCGAGAGAGCGAGTCCTGTAGCGACTTATAGTGTCTCAAGCATGCAAGAAAGAATATCTCATTAGAGGGTTTATATAATGAGAAAGAGGCATCATTCTACTGATACTGATCATGAGATCATACAATAGGAAGGTCTTACGCCAGTGTCATGCAAAGACCTCTAAGCCGATCCATGGAAACATAAATTTTATGCTTAACCAAGCAACGATATCTACCTCAAAGTAGTGTCATAGAGAATTTGTCAATCTAAAATCATATGATTGATCAATATAACTCCACCTTGGGCTTGACTTCTCCTAGCTCCGATACCATGTCAAATTTAGAGATAACATGTTCTAATCATGAGACAGCTACTTCAAATATTCATATCACCCATTTTTCATTAGTAATTACATAAAACCATTATCATTACTGTAACTGAAGAAAGAACATAGACAAAGAAAGAAGAAGACAAGCCAAGACGGGAGTACATATGATATGGCTCAAGTCATGGAAAAACCCCAACATGGGGAAAACCCTTGATCAATTCTTCTATTATTTGTCATAAGAAATTCAAGAGAGAGAGAGAGATAAGGTACAAAGGTACAAAGTCAATACTGACTTGAAAATTTGAAGATATAGACATAACAGTCCTTAAACAATGATTGATCTACTCACAAATGTAATCTATGCATGAACTGGAGATAGCCAGAAAAGATAAGATAGGGCAACATATAGTCATCCATCAAAACACCGAGTTTGGTTAGGGCTGCACAAGAATCATTGACATCCATCCAAACCACGTCCCCATGACTACATCTAACTTTAACTTACAAGGAGCTTCCATTAGAGCGAGTTTTTGATCATGAAAGGCATCTAAGCCTCCTTTACCTAGGATATACACAACGACCATATTTGAAATAAGAGGATAGTGGTGTGACCTCATAAGGAGAGCATTTCTTCTTCATCTTATCCACAAACAAGGCTGGAAACAAACTCGGCCTGGAATTCAGCTCCCTAATATAAATATGCAATAGAAAGATAGCCCATACAAACTTATCTAGGCCTACGGTTGTCCATCAAAGATAGATTCGGACCTCCTTGAAGACTTCGGCTGCCATAGACATAGATCCAAGCCTTTTCAATGATCAGAAATGAGGAGAAGGGTCCTCTATATATAAAATTCAGTGGACTTGAAGAGACATGTCTTTTGAGCTAGTTGAGCTGACATATGGAAGAGGTCGACCTTGATAAATTACATGAGAGAAACATAAATTCAAAAACTCATTTTTCATTATCCAAATTTGGATACCTTTAGATCGATTTTGGTCCTCTCAAAAGAGGAATTCAATGTTGTAATAATATTTCCCATAAGAGTTATCCAAAGTGGAATTTGGCCCTAGTTTCCAATTTTACCAGTACCTCAATCTTTCCCATAATGCCCTTGAAGGTCCAATTCCAATCACACTCAATTAACTTCAAAGTCTTAAGTACATGGATTTATCCTACAATAATTTATCAGGTGGTATACCCATGTCATTGGAAAAGCTCAATGCTCCGCCATTGTAATATTTATTTCCAAAAATTGTTAAGAGCAGTCCCTAAAGGAGGAATTTTTAAAAATCTTGGTGCCATGGCATTCATGGGAAATCCTTATCTCTGTGGACCTTGGGTAAGTCTGCCACCGTGCCATTCTCACAAACATCAAAGTGTTTGGAATACAAAAATATTTATAGACCTATGGTTATTGCTGCTGTGGTTGTTGTATTGTGTTTGTTTTTGGGAATCTTGCAGGTTCCTAATAGCAAGAAACATATTCATAGAGAGGACGGGACATCCTTCACTACAGGGCATCGAAGAATTTTATATGGAGAGATCATGACCGCAACAAATAAATTTAGTGATGCCAACTTGTTAAGAGTTGGTAGTTTTGGAAAAGTGTACAAAGGGGTTCTCAATGATGGCACAATTATTACTATCAAGCTTCTAAATTTGGAAAATGTGGGGGCCGACAAGGGTTTTTACAAGGAATTCAAAGTTTTGGGTAAAGTTAGGTAGCGGATTTTGATTAGAATCATAACATGTTATTCAGGCCTCCAAATGAAAGCTTTGATATTTCCATTAATGAAAAATGGAAGCTTAGAGAAGTGTTTATATCCTAGTTGCCAAGAAGAAAGTAATTTGAGCTTGTTTCAAAGGTTGAATGTAGCAATAGATATCGCACAAGGCATGGCATATCTCCATGACCATTGTTTTGTGCAATTGCTCCATTGTGATTTGAAACCTAGCAATGTGCTTATGGATGAAGATATGAAAACATATTTAACAGAGTTTGGCATTGCTAGTATCTATTTTGAAAATTTGAAGGATTCAAAGATCACTTCAACACATGCACTCAAAGGGTCAATAGGCTACATTCCTCTAGGTATTATGTGAACTAAATAGCATATCAAAAAAATGATAGATTTTATATGAACTAGATATCATACTAAGCAACGTTGTCAATGTCTTGTTTTTATTAAAATTTGTATATTATAGACCTTACGATGAGAATGTTTCAAGGTAGAATATGGATTGGGTGGACGTGTCACAACAAAAGGTGATGTTTATAGCTACGGAATAGTGTTATTGGAGATTTTGACTAGAATGAAGCCCACACAAATCTTTGTAGAAGGAATGAAATTGTTGAAACGGGAGGGTAGTGATTTTCTAAACTGAGTAAAAGTCATGGTCAATGGGAGTATATTGAGGAGGACAAGTATGGGTAATATAGAAGATAAGTAGTTGAATTTCCTCACTCAACTCACAAGCATGGGTTTGCTCTAAACATCATCCGTTCCGATAAGTATTCATGGAGATATGAATTTATTTTGATTATGGAAGATTTATCAAGCCGACCTACAACTTCTGTAGGCTTAAGAAGCCCAAACGTCATGTCTATTCAACCTCTACATTTTAGTATAAATAGAAGAGGACTTCAGGTCATTTCTACACACACTTGGATATCTTCCTCTCTCTACTTGTCTTTGTGTTTTAGTAGGAGGAGAGATCCTAAGGTGATGGCGATGATGCCGATGATGCCAATGATGCTGATGCCGGTGATGTCGATAATGCCGGTGAAGTCGATGATGCTGGTGAAGCCGATGATGCCGATGATGCCAATGATGCTGATGCCGGTGATGTCGATAATGCCGGTGAAGTCGATGATGCTGGTGAAGCCGATGATGCCGATGATGCAAATGATGCCGATGAGCCGATGATGCCGGTGATGTCGATGATACTGGTGATGTCAATGATGTTGGTGAAGCTGATGATGTCAGTGAAGCCGATGATGCTGATGTTGGTGATGCCGATGATTCCACTGATGACGATGATACTGATGCCACTAATGCCGATGATGCTGATGTCGCTGATCTAGGGTTTACTGCTGCTGATGTAAATCAGATTTATGTACTATTTCTCTCTACTGAATTATTGAAGATAAAAGAAGATTTTATCAAAGGGTTTCCCCATATTAGGGTTTTTCCCTAGCTAGTCGCCACATCTTGTGTCTCTTGTCTTGGCTTGTTTTCTGTTGATCGTTTAATGTTCTATCTGCACTTTACTTATGTACATGTGATTGCTAATCTGTGGATTATAATAAAAAAGATAAGTAAACTACTTTAAGAAAATACCATAAAATTAACATGGAATTGGAGCTGAGGTGAAGACAATGCCCAGGCAAGAGTGAAAGAGTAATCACCGACAACAGTTGGAACAAGACAAAAGGATCAATGGGTTCAAATTCATCGAGTGTGAAGTGGAAGCAGAGAATATTATCAGAATGGTGTAGTGGAAGTTTCTGATGGCCTACTTAAAGATCACTTCATTAGGAAGTTCAGATTTAAGTGTGTAGGGAATGTTACCCCTCAATTGACTGAAGGTAACTCGATTCATTTACAGAATCTATTTTATGTACTTGATTGCAAGGAGAAACTGGTGTCCATTTCAGCAATGGAAGTCAAAGGTTATAGGGTGGTACTCATCGATGGAAAGGTACGTGTTTGAAAATAGATTTTTTCAAAGATGTTTTTGAGTTCAAGGTTGTATCAAGTTGCAGGAAGTCCACTGGGGACCATGTCCATTGACACAACACCAGAGGTCTATGAGTCAGATGGTGACTGGGATGCCTAAATTCAAAAAGAGCATGAAGGTACATGTCTGAGATGTACCGAAAGAAAATCTTACAAAGGGGACCATTCCCCTCATGTAGCAAGTCCACAAGTTTGGAACAACCTGTGGAATTTGAGACTCATGAATGGGAATCTCATGTATATAGGTGGAAGAAAGCCCTCTATGGCTTGAAGCAAAACACCCTGGGCATAGTATGAGAGGATTGATAGTTGTTTGATGAAGCTAAGATTCACTAGGAGTGAAACCGATCCAAATCATTACCCGAAGGTTGTGGATGATAGACCTCTCATACTAGCACTTCACAAGGATGACCTGTTTATGACAGGTGCAAACCCTCTCATTTGCATAAGTAAGAGGGAGTTGGATTCCGAATGTGGAATGATAAACTGTAAGCCTGTGACTACCTCAAGGATATTAACTTTCAGAAGTTATATGGTAGTGATGTCGGACCAGATTTGGGAAATTCCTTTGAGTTTTATAAACTCAATCACATTGATGTTCTTGGTGAACTTCCGTCTGGACATATGTTTTGCAGTTAGCATGGTGAGCTCGTATTTGGTTGAGCCTCACTAGATTGGTGCCAAGAATCCTCTGAGATATCTCCGGGGCACAATCTCTCATGGATTGAGATACACTGCTAGAAATATGAAAACTACGTGATTATTTGTATGCTGACTAGGGAGGCATTATGGAGGATCACTAGAGCACTTCTCAGTGCTGGTTCTCTTTGGATTCTGCTTCGATATCATGGATGAGTAGGAAGCAGAAATTAGTTGTTATAAGTACCGCCAAGACTGGATACATAACTACGAGTATGACCTCATATGAAGTTGCCTAGTTGTGGAAACTCTTTAGTGAGTACACATGATGAATACCACAGTGATTCTCTGTGACAACCAGAGGTGGGATTCGATTATTGAAGAATCCCATATTCAATGATTGCTCCAGCAGAAATACATCAGATATTGCCTTATCTGGGATATGGTAAGTCAATGAGCAAGGAGGCTCCGTCGCATTGAGATGATGTACAGGTCGCTACACTTTGTCAGAGACCTAGGGAAAGAACAAATTTGTGATTTTCCTAAATGACTTGGAGTCGTCGAGAGACCCTTGTGAAAGGGTCCTGCATGTTTCATACATTGAGCTCTGGGAGCTCTAGGGGCTTGCGGTTCTTACTGGAGCAACATATGACCACAGGGTGACTCACCCTCCCCTGGTGGTGCGCACTGGGACAAGATGATTCGCTCTCTTGTGGGACAAGATGATTCGCTCTCCTTTGGACATGATGGTGTGCTCTCTTGTGGACAACATGATTCGCTCTCTTGTGGGATAGGATGATTCGCTCTCCTGTGGATAGGATGATTTTCTCTCCTGTGGACAAGATGATTCGCTCTCTTGTGAGACAAAATGATTCGCTCTATTGTGGGATAGGATGATTCGCTCTCCTGTGGATAGGATGATTCGCTCTCCTATGAACAAGATGATTTGGTCTCTTGTGGGACAAGATGATTCACTCTCTTGTGGGATAGGATGATTCGCTCTCCTATGTAGCGGGATGATTAATTCTCTTGTGAGGTCTGGATGATGTGTTCTCCATGATGATTGTGTAGCAGTATGATTAATTCTCTTGTGAGGTATGCATGATGTGTTCTCCATGACGATTGTGTAGAAAGATGATTAATTCTCCTGTGAGATCTGGATGATGTGTTCTCCATGATGATTAATTCTCCTGTGAGGTCTGGATGATGTGTTCTCCATGACGATTATGTAGCAGGATGATTAGTTCTCCTGTGAGGTATGGGTGATGTGTTCTCCATGACGATTGTGTAACAGGATGATTAATTCTCCCGTGAGGTCTGGATGATGTGTTCACCATGACGATTGTGTAGTAGGATGATTAGTTCTCCTATGAGGTCTGGATGATGTGTTCTCCATGATGATTGTGTAGCAAGATGATTAGTTCTCCTGTGAGGCCTAGATGATATGTTTTCCATGGTGATTGTGTAGCAGGATGACTAGTTCTCCTGTGAGGATAGGATTGATTAAGTTATCTTATCAAGGCATCCTACCCATGTAGTCTGGGACACATGGGAAGTACCTCTTATTTGATCAATGAGTAGGGAAATGAGGATAGGGACCATAGTAGTACCAATGGACGGATCACTATATCTACCATACTCCCTATGCTAGGATGATCTTCATTGATCTGGGATAAATGATATTGGTCTGGGTCCAGTGGTAGGAGTTGTACCTACTATGACATTGACTTTGGGTCGGTTGAGACTAGTCTGGGACTAGTGGTACATACTCTAAGGCTGACCTCTGGTTAGTGCAGTACTAGTCTGGGACCAGTGAGAGTGATACATACTATGACGCTGACTTTGGGGTGGTTGAGACTGGTCTGGGACCAGTGGTACACTCTCTGAGACTGTGATACTAGTCTGGGACCAGTGGTAGGAGTTGTACCCATTATGATGCTGACTTCAAGTCGGTTGAGACTGGTCTGGGACTAGTGGTACATACTCTGTGACTGACCTTTGGTCAGTGCAGTATTGGTCTGGGACCAGTGAGAGTGGTACATACTATGACGCTGACTTTGGGTCAGTGGAGACTGGTCTAGGACCGGTGGTAGGAGTGGCACCTATTATGACGCTGACTTCGGGTCAGTTGAGACTGGTCTGGGACTAGTGGTATAGACTCTGACATTGACTTTGAGTCAGAGGAGGGTGATACTGGTCTGGGACCAGTGGTAGGAGTTGTACTCACTATGACGCTGACTTCGGGTTGGTTAAGACTGGTCTGGGACCAGTGGTACATACTTTAAGACTGACTTTGAGTCAGTATGATACATCCTCGATCATTTCTTCTTCTTCATAATTCAGACAAAAGCATAGCAGAACATAACAAAGTAGAGCAGAGCAGATCAGACCAGAGTAGTACAGATCAATATAAGGAAAAACAAGACAAAGCAGAAGAGGCATAATAGAGTAGAGCAAGGCAAGGGTCAGGTCGTACAGGGCAGTGCATTTGATGGATGAATAGTAGCGATCGATAGACAGATTGCAGATGAAGTTCTCCCTAGTTGAGAGGGAGTGTTAAAATTGGAAACTAGGGTCAAACTTCATGTGGGTTGTCTTATTCATGACTGATAATATTTTTATTAGATTCCTCTCATTGAGAGGTGTAGGATTGATCTAAATATCATCTGATTCCGATAAGTATTCATGGAGATATGAATTTATTTTTATTATGGAATTATTATCAAGCTGACCTACAACTTATGTAGGCTCAAGAAGCCCAAACGTCATGTCTATTCAACCTCTACATTTTAGTATAAATATAAGAGGACTTCAAGTCATCTCTACACACACTTGGATCTCTTCCTCTCTCTACTTGTCTTTGGGTTTTAGTAGGAGGAGAGATCCTAAGGTGATGTCGATGATGCCGGTGAAGCCGATGATGCCGGTGAAGCCAATGATGCCGGTGAAGCCGATGATGCTAGTGATGCCGATGATGTTGATGCCGGTGATATCGATGATGCCATTGAAGCCGATGATGTTGGTGAAGCCGATGATGTCGATGATGTTAGTGAAGCCGATGATGCCAGTGAAGTCGATGATGCTGGTGATGTCGATGATGTTGGTGAAGCTGATGATGCCGGTGAAGCCAATGATGCTGGTGAAGTCGATGATGCCGGTGAAGCTAATGATGCTAGTGATGTCGATGATGCCAGTGAAGCCGATGATGTCGGTGAAGCCAATGATGCTGATGCCAGTGATGCTGATGATGCTGTTGATGACGATGATACTGATGTCGCTGATGCCGTTGATCTAGGGTTCGTTGTTGCTGATGTAAATCAGGTTTATGTACTATTTCTCTCTGCTGAATTATTGAAGATAAAAGAAGATTTGATCAAAGGGTTTCCCCATATTGGGGTTTGTCCCTAGATAGCTGCCACATCTTGTGTCTCTTGTATTGGCTTTTTTTTGTTGATCGTTTAATGTTCTATCTGCACTTATGTACATGTGATTGTTAATCTGTGGATTATAATAAGAAAGATAAGTAAATTGCTCTAAGCGTATAACATACCATAAAATTAACACACCACATCAAAGAGACTTTTTTGGGAGCTACAGGGATTCCAAAATGTGAGAATTTCTTAACATAAATTCTATTACTACAGAGACTAATTTATTTTACCTACTTATTTCGTAATAAGTTATTTATGAAATTCCTTCAATTAATATTAAAATAAATTCTACTGCAGATATCACACTATTATACAGAAACAAATATATGCACAAGAATCACACACATCAACACAGTTATTTTTGGACAATTAGCCCCAGAAAAACCCAATGTGGGAAAACTGGTGCAGCAGAGGAGGGTTTTATTAATCTTCAGCAACAATCACTTTTACAAAAAAAAATTGCAGAGACACTGGGAGAAAACACCTGAGACTTTTCTTTGAGACTTTCTGACACCCTGGAGGACTTCCTTTCCTTATTACGACAGTCCTGCGTCATTTTGCATGGCTTTGCGCTGCTCTATTCTTCTTTGCGTCATCCACTAAGTTTATATGATTTGCGTCTCCCTCTGCGTTGTCTCTTCGAGTCCCTACGCCACCTCTTCTGAGCTCCCTGACTACTGCTAATCACCCGCTCTTCCTCCAGCCTATAAATCTCCCTCTAAAATCGATTTAACTCTCTCTGAAAAATTGATTTTCCTTGCGATACTGAGTATCTGCTAATGTGTCTCCAAATGACCCTCAAATACTTTTCCTGTTGATGATCAAAGGCTGAGATTAAGTTTCTAAGCAATGTCTAAGATTAAAATAGACTTGATCCTCATCTCTTATAAGCTTCTCATCCTTATCTTTATTAATACCCATTAATATTTTTATTTTCCTAAGTTTAGACTTAGGAGCCCATTAAAAATATTAATTATTTTAATAACTCCTCATCTGGATGGAATTTCTAAGAATTATTTCTGGGTCTTGGAGATCTTATGTGATTTAGCCTCTCCACCAATTTTCATGGCTAGAGCACATCCAATGGTAGCAAAAATCAACACTCCCTCTTAGTGAGGAATGTGCTCTAGTAATGTTTAACCAATAAACATCACACTAATCCTCCACCATTGGTACTTATGTTGATGTTGGGCCTGCTGCCCTACATCCATTGCACTACTGCCTCCTATATTGTTGCCCATGGCTCTCCACTGCTACATCTATACTGTATCTCCCTCTGCATCCGTGCTGCTGTTGGTCCTTCTTCCCAACACTACATCTACACTGCAGCTCTTTGATACTTATCCATTTTTGCTACTGAAATGGATTCTTTACCATCCCCATCTTCTCCCTGAAATAAACAAACTTGGTTCTTCCTAGGGCCTTGTTGAGGATGTCTTCCATCTGTTCTCCTGTAGGAGTGTAGTTCAAATGTACTACTCCTCGTTGGACACAGTTTCTCACAAAGTGACACTAAATATCAGTGTCCTTCGACTGATCATGAAATACTGGATTCTTAGAGAGCTTGATGTAACTCTGATTATCACACATGATCCTGGTCGCCTCCATCCTTTTTCTGAATAGGTTCACAAGCAGTTTTCTAAGCCATATTGCTTCGCACGAAGCTGTGCTAGCGGCCATATATTCTGCTTCAGATGAGCTTAGAGCTATGGATTTCTGTTTCCTACTACACCAAGAGGTCATCCCTGATCCAATGTTGAAACAGTACCCACAGGTAATTTTTTGATCTACTAAACTTCCAACCCAATCTGCATCAATAAACCCACTTAGTTTGATGTCATTACTTTTGGTGTACAATAGTCCATACTCGATTGTTCATTGTATATATCTGAGAACATGTTTGGATGCTTCCTAATGCGCCCTCTAAGATTCCACCATGAACTGACTGAGGGTGTTGACAACATAACAAAAATGTAGCCTGGTATTGACCAAATACATCAAGGACCCTATGAGCTACCTGTATAAGGTGGGATCAACATCTTTGTCTTCCGATGTAGCAATTTTCTTCCAGTTGGTGATCATTGGAGTAGCCATAGTCCTATAGTCCTCAATCATGAATCTCTTTAGGATTTTTGTAGCATATCTCCCTTGTCCAAGGAAGATCTCACCCTTCTGCTGCCAAACTTCCAACCCCTGGAAATAATGCATCTGTCCCAAATCCTTCATTTCGAATTTGGTGGCTAGATTGTTCTTGCAGTCCTTGATGAGCCTGGATGATAATGTCAGGAAGAGATTATCCACATATAATACTGGGACTAGAGGTTCATTCTCTACAACCAGATAGTAGAGATTAGGATCTGCATCACTCTTGACGAACCCCATCTTCTGCAAGTAGCCATCAATTCGACCATACCATGCTCTAGGCACATGTTTGAGCCCATACAAGGCTTTCTTCAATATGCATAAATGAGATTTCTTCTCATGTGTCTCAAAGCCTTATGGCTATTCAATGTATACTTCCTCTTCTATCACCCCATTCAAGAATGTCGCCTTGACATCCATATGATGAATCTCCCACCCCATTTGTGCTGTAAGAGATATCAAAGTTCTAATAGATGTATACTTGGCTACTAGGGCGAAGGTCTCTTCGTAGTCATGAATCTCCCACAAGATATCCTTTCTCTACAGTTTGATCTAACTTCTTCCTCTTCTCCTCGGGTATATGACAATATGCTAAACTCCCAAAATTTCCTGAAATGACTAACTTCAGGTGTATTCCCAGTGAAGACCTACTATGGAGTAATCTTGCCCAATGCCCTATGAGGAGTTATATACTAGACATATACTGTCGTGTTGTATGCTTCTACTGTTGGAATTTCTAAGTTTGATACGTTAGAAACCCTTCTGTTAATTAACAAGTTATTTACCATGTAAACACTGGAAATAAATACAATCACATGCTCAACACATTACAGATCATCAACTGAAGGAAATAGAATAAGCACACAAGTGACACTGTTGTTTTTGGACTAATGTCCACAGAAAAAACCAATGTAGGAAAACTGGTGCAGCTATCTGAGGGTTTGATTTATTAAGCAGTTTCAAAATACAATATGGGTGCGAAATCTAGCTCACCCAATCGAGAAAAATATTAGCAGTAGTACCTCTCTACTTGGAAGCAAATATTTCAGATGAAACCCCAGATAAACACTTTGACAGCTCCACAACTCCAATATGCCCCATAGAACCCCAACATCAGCCTCTAGGGACTGCGTCAGCCTCTCTCTGGCCCAACATTAGCCCATTTTCACTCCTACTTGGCCTGCGTTAGCCTCTGGAGGCACTGCATCAGCCCTTTGGCCCTGTGCATCACCCACACTAACCCTCTGAGGCAATGTGCAACTCCTCGCTGGCTCTGCGTGAGCCCTGGCTGGCTCTGCATGAACCCTTGGCTGCTTCTACATCCCTCTCTCCAACTACTACACTGATCCTCCTGGTGCTATCTTTGCCTCTCTGATTATGTATTCACTACCCCTTAGCTGCAACTCTGACCAGTCTCTCAACTTTCTCAGCAGACCCAACCCCAAAAAGTCGAAATCTTGATCTCTTGGTGGGTTTTCCAAGTGATCCTTAAGCCTCGTCTTATACTTTTCTTGTTGAAAAACAACGACCAATATTAAGTCCCTAATCAATGGATAATATTAGATTTGGCTTGATCCATGACTTTTAGACCATTCTAACACAGTTTTATATTAATTCACATTAATATTTTATTTTCCTTATGTTTATACTTAGGGACTCCATTTAAAAATATTAATTATTTTAATATCTCCCAAATTGTTTAGAATCTTCCCAAACCCTTTCTGGGTATTGAAGATCTCATGTGCCTTAGCCTCTTGACCAATTTTCGTGGCTAGATCAATTCAATGCTACCCCAAATCAACATCTTCCCACAAGAATTTTGACATATCCTGATCATACATCATTGCCCTAACTACTTCCACAATAGTCATGTTCTTCCTTTCTGCTACTCCATTCTACTCTGGATTGTAGGGAGTTGTCCACTCTCATCTGATGCCCTCCCTAGAACAAAAATCAGTGAAGTCCTTGTCAACACACTCTCCACCATTGTTTGAGCGCAACAATTTTTTTTCTTTTTAGTCAAATTCTCCACTAGAGCCTTGAACTCTTTCAATTGACAGAAAACCTCATCCTTGGTTTTCAGAAAATAGATCCAAGCCTTCTTGGAATGGTCACGATGAATGTGATGAAGTATTCAGCACCACTATGAGCTTTTGTGGACATCGGTGCGCAGATATATGAGTGTATCAATCCTAGTACACTCTTGGCCCGATTGCTACTTCTAGGTAATGTTGCTTTGGCATACTTGCCCAGAGCACACCCTCTGCATACATCATCTTGTTTAGTACCAAGATCTGGAACTCCTGTTATAGTTTTCTTGAGAATTATCAGAGCCCCATGATGCAAAAGTCCCATCCTTCTATGCCATAGTTCATTCAAATCCTTGTCTCCATTACTTCCTATTAGTGCCATTTCTAACTACAACCTGTACAACATGTTACTTATGATTCTGATATGTACCTTCTTGTTCCAACTCAGGTGTTTAACATATACTTTCTCCTTAATGAAGAAAACTCCATAGCCCTTGCTTTGAAGTTGAGATATGAAAAGTAAGTTCATCCCCAGTCCTAGCACATGTAGCACATTGGTAGCTTGGAATCGCTCTCCTATTTCTGTTTGAAAAACTATAGGACCCTTCCCTACTGGAGTGCACTTTGCCTTATTCCCCATGGTGATCTGAAAATTCATTCATTCCTCCTGATAATTTAGAAACATTCTTGGATTCCTGTCATATGCCAGGAGGCCCCACTGTCTATATACCATACCCAATGATGCAGTGCTTCCTATGTAAGCAACTTCTTCTTCCAATTTGGGAGTTAGCATAAAGAAATTGAAATTTCTATCTCTTGTGCATCCTTCTGAAAATTTGCACGAGTCTCCTGACATGGATGTCTCTACATCATGCCCTTGACCCATAATTGATTTTCCCTTCATGTCTCTAAATCTTTGCTCTGATACCATGTGAAAATTTCTAAACAGAAATTCTATTACTGCAGCAACTGAGTTATTTTACCTACTTATTTCACAATAAGTTATTTATGAAATTCCTTCAGTAAATATTAAAATAAATGTTGAAATTTCTAAGTCTATCTGTTAGAAATTTATTTTGTATTCTTTTGGTTTATTTATTCTACTTGTTAAATTCGAACAAGTTATTTAAAACATATAAATAATGAAATAAACACAATACAGTCTCAACATCTACAAATCGTCATCTAAAAGAAAGAAAACACACAAGTTACACCATTATTTTTGGACAAATGTCCCCATAAAAACCCATTGTGGGAAAATCGGTGCAACTATTCTAAGGGTTTATTATATGCAACATTTCCTTGAGTACAACTAGGTGCCAAACTGGCTCACCCAATAGAGAAAAATAATTGGCAGCAATACCTCTCTATTCGGAAACAGGTATTCAAAAAACCTGTCCTATGAAACCCTCTCTAGCGACTCTAAAGTGCTATGCTAGCCCTTCTGGCCTCTGCGTTAGTCCCAAATCCCTCTGCGTCATCCCTCTGATGCACTATGCAGCCTCTGGGACCCTTTGCGTCACTCCAGCTGCCCTCTGCGTGGATGATGCAGTCCCTCTGGCCTCTGTGCTATCTCTGCTAGGCTCTATGTGACCTGCTATGGCTACTGCTTCTCGCTCTCTGCCTCTGTGTTGGTCTCTCAACATTGTCTCTGCCTCTTTTTCCAGAACTCACTGCCCCTCGCTATTGATCATTGATTTGACTTTGCTTAGCAACCCTAGTCTAGCAATCGAATGACTAATCACTCTGGTGTGTTCTCCAACTGACCCTCAAGCCTCCTCTTGTACTTCTCTAGTTGGTCCTCCAACAGTTGAGATTAAATCTCTAATCAATGACTTAGATTATATTTGGCTTGATCCATGACTTTTGGAACCTTCTAACCTAGTTTTATATTAATACCCATTAATATTTTTATTTTCCTAAGTTTAGGCTTAGGAACTCCATTAAAATATTAATTATTTTAATATCTCCCAAACTGGGTACAATCTGTCCAAACCATTTCTGGGTCTTGGAGATCTCATGTGTTTTAGAATCTCCACCAATTTTCATGGCTAGAGCACATCTGGTGCTACCCCAAATCAAAACTCCCTCTTAGCGAGGACTGTGCTCTAGTAATACTCCTCACTGAGCATCACTCTGATTATACAGCACCGGTACCTGTGCTGATGCTAGGCCTCCTCGCCCAACATCCTTTGCACTACTACATCCAGTATTGCTGCCCATGGACCTGCCACTGCCACTGCTGCATTCGTACAGCAACTCCCTCTGCATCTGTGTTGCTTCTAGCCCATCCTCTCAATACTGCATCCCCCTCTCATCATGCTGCATCTTTCTACTGCATACTGCTACTACACTACAACTCAGTTACTAAGAAGTAAGTAATTGGTTCTCCCACTTCTGACATCCTTGTTAGGATAGTAACATTCCCAATTCTGAAGCTCGCTCTGCTGCTCCCAAGTGCTCCCTCTATGGCCTCTGTGCTGCTGCAATAACTCCCTGCATCTCGCACTGTTGCAAATGGCTTTGTACCATCCTGCATTGTTGCAACACTCTCCATGCCTCTCACACTATTGCAGTCTGCTAGCCTCACACTGCCCAGGGACTCCTGCATTGTAGCACTCTTTGTCACTCATTTGTATGTTTCTATCGAAATCCGTTAGTCCTACTACTACTTAGTCCTCCTACTACTCTTTGGGGCTCCCGTAGAAAGGTACAATCCAAGAGGTTGGGTACCTCAAGGATCCTGCCCCTCATCGCTTGTAGTCCTCCTGACTACAACTCGATGTTTCCCCACCTCTTCTCTAGAGGTACATGAGCACTCATGGCACAATCTTCATCCTCCTCAACTTCCTTCTTCGCCTTCACTGGCACTCCCTAAGAGTCAGACACCTCTCTCTTGTTCTTCTTCCTCAGACACTGGTTCACATAATGACCCGATTCCCCACAATGAAAGTGGCCCTTCTTCTTCCTCTTATCCTATTTTCCTGTAGATGCCAGAGTTGCATCCTCTTCCTCTTTCTTCTTGATCCAGACTCTTTTGTTGCTACTTCCCACCTTGCTCAACCGCCTGATCTCCTCTTGACAAAGAGTCACCCACAATTCTTCCCAATTTGGAAGATCCGCCTTGCCCAATATCTGTTGCACAAATGTCTCCCATTCCTCAGAGACTGTGTTAGTGTGGTCCTTACCATCATTTCTTCATCTGGCATCGCTCCTATGGAAGTCAGTTGGTCCCAGATCTCCTTCAACCGACTGAGGAAGTGATCTATCTGCTCCCCCTTGTGCATCTGTTATGATCGTAGCTGATTCTCAAGTAACATATTCCTCTACACATAAGTATGTTGGTACAACGTCTTCAAGGTGTCCCACATCTCCTTTGTCATTTCCTTCTCGGCAATATGTTGGACCACATGATCCTTGACCCCATCAAGAATGATGCATTTTCCTTGGCCATTTCCTCCTCGTACTTCTCATTAGCTATCGAGTTAACTGGGATAGCCATTGTTCTCAAGGTGAAGCCCTTAGTGCGATGTCTATCTAGAATGGACAAGATCATGGCCTTCCAGACCACAAAGTTGGACACCCCGTCCAGCCTATCCTGATCTCTCAGTCCATTCATGGCCATCTCTCTGCTCTTCTGTCAACTCCTTCGAGTCTCTCTACTTCCCTCTGGAAGTTCTTCTTTCAACTCCTGTTGAGTCTCTCTACTTCTCACCTAGAAGTTCTTTGCTAGACTCCCTCTGAGTCCTGATTTCCCTTCTGTAAACCCACCTACCAAATGTCAAGTTGAACCTCTTTGATATTCTGTGCACCTACAACACTGATCCAGATTTATTTGGTTAGAAATCTTCCTCGGTAGCAACTCCCTCTACCTTGGTTTCACCCTATTAGGTACTTTTCTGACCATAGTACCCCACCAGATTCACTCCTGCAAACTGCCCACAACTTCCTATGCCCCAATAACTGAAGGACTAAGCCTCTAGGCTTTGTACAGTCCTGCGCTGGCAAAAACATCTCCCTCATCCAATGCGTCAACCCTTCTGGTCTTTGGGATGGCCTCTCTCTAGCCCAAACTGATGACACAGTCCTTCCGCGCCAACCCTTCCTATGTTTCTTCTACAAGGATTGACTTTTCTCACTCGGGACAACTGATTCTGCTGCAAATGATTTGCTTCGTTGATGCCTTCTGTTAGATTCGGTCTAATTATCCCTCCATCAGAGATCAAAGCTCTTTTTTGCATTTCATGTTTTAGGTGTCCCACCAGTTTTCATCAGTTGCATTTCGTTAGGCATGCCATAACTCTGATGGAGTGGTCTGTGTCATTCATTCCCGTCGTGCATATCACTGCTGGTTCAGGATAAGTCATAAAGCTTCACAAGCCATTTTTAGTCATATTTTAAATTTTTAGGTCTAGGTCTAGGGTTTGAGTTAATTTAGTCTTGAAAAGTCTTAGAAGACCAACAAGCAAGAGGGATGTCTTAGATAGATCATCACTTCAAAAATTCTCACCATTGTACAACTGAATAAGGAATTCTCTTCAAAACTCTGTTTTGAAGACAAGTCGCCACCTCATTTTTGTAAAAATTGTCAAAATTTTCAGTTCTTCAATTGTTCAAGTGCAGCCCTGGTCTCCATTGCTGAAGCATATCAGAGCTATCCCTGCAAAAAAATTATCAGAGAAAATCATCATTTCAACCTATTTTATGAAAGAAATCAAAAAGGTCATAGCCTATTAATTTTGAAAAAGTGTCAACAACCAAACATAAGAAAAATGGGTTTTCAAAGAGCAAAAATTAAAATGGATGCTATATCAAGACATTTCTCCTCATTTGCAACCTATTCCACATTTTGAGAGCTAAGAACATCATTCAAGGGAGATTTTGCAAGTTTGTAGCAAATTTGTGAGTATTTGGGTCAGCTCCAGGGCGCGTGGCACATTAGCATAGGCGCGCGGCACATCAGGCCACCTTTTGCTGTGTAATTTAACACAGGCACGGTGCATTCAGAGCACGCGGCATGTTGGGTAAAGCACGCGGCGCATAGGGTTTATGCCTGCAATTCACCAAGAAATCGCTCAAATTACCTCTCCTCACGCCTAAATTCTCAGGTAGGCCTGCAATCACGACTTGATTTTGTTTTTGGATGGTGTATATGAAGACGTTAGCATATCTTTGTCATGAAAACCAAGTGTACAAAACCCTCTATGTTCATCAAATTGCTATAAGGATTCAAGTGCAAAGTTTGTTGTAGGGTTTTAAAAAATTATTGTTGCCAAGGCTTCTTTTTCCCTTGTTTCACATTTCTTATATTCCCCAACTATTTTTCCCAATTATTCCTCATCAAATTCTACATCTTCCTCTCTCAAAACCCTAAACTCTCCCTTCTCATATAACCATATGATCCCTACCTTATTTCAAAACCCTAAAACATTTCTATGCCCCTTTCCCTTCCCTAATTTCCTCATTTTATTTCCATTGTTCCCATTTCCCTAATGCTTCCCTTTTCCTAACAATTCCCGTCATTTATGTCCCCTTGGTTACAACATTTTGATAAAAAGACAAAAAGTCAACAGTCAACTTTTGGCACACAGTTTTATATCAGCAAATATATATATTTCAGCCACCTTGTTGTTAGAGAACATGTCAGAGACCGAGACAATATATGAGCAGGATTATGATAGTGACTCTACACCGGAGGTAAATGTGCCTAATGTGCCACAGAGGTATCACAGGGGTGGCAAGAGTGGACAACATGTTAGGGAGGAGCCTACCTCTTTGGCTCAATTGCAAGCTTGCCCGCTTGCAATGGATTGTTTTCGGCGCCTAACATGTTACCAATATTGTGAGATGATCTCACAAACTCAGCATCATCGGGAACTGGTCTGTCTATTTGTCCTTAACTTAC